>LOEQ01011768.1:52153-62742 GCA_001685075.1 Bramus lutescens
CACAACCATCTATAATGGGATCTGGTGCCCTCTTCTGACCTGCAGGCATACACAAAGACAGAATACTGAGAATACTATACACATAATAAATAAATAATATAAAAAAGAAGTTGCATTACTTCCTGGACTTCAGGCTGTGGTGATGTCACTGGGTTTTTTGTACATCTCAAAAATGAGCCACTAGGTAATTTATTAGCTACATTGTTTTATATCCACATACTTCAATGTACACCACATTTCCATTTCAAGTTTTATGATAACCAGAAGAATACTGTGAATGTCAAATTGTATGTTTTATAAAAACTTTGGTCATTTCTCACTTCACTTAATATATTTCAACAGTCTTCAACTCAACAATGTTATTGATGTTTAACCCAGGCTGGAGTCAAACTCAATCGGTATGCTTTTTGCCTCTAAAGAGGAGATCACTACATGTTCTACCACCATGAATGACTTGTATCACTTTTTCATGCTTTTGTTAACATCTGTTTAGTTATAGTTAGTAATAGGTTTCATTATGATATTTTCATCTGTACATATAAAGCATTTTGATCATATTTAACTCAATTATTCTTTCTTGTTTCCTTCCCATACCCACTGATCCCATTTCTTCTCCAAATAGTTCTCCTTATGTTTTTGTGATATTTTTCTTATTTAGCCATTTATCTATGTTAATGTATGTATTTATGTATGCATGTATGTATATGTATGTATTTTAGAAACAGTACTGAGTTTCATTACAGTGGCCATGCTACTGTGAATAGAGTTGCAGAAAACATGATGTAGAGGTATCTATGTCATATGCTAATTTACTTTTCTTCTAATTAATGCCCTGAAAGGTATAGATGAACAATGTGTTTGTCTATTTTTAGTTCCTTTAGAGATATCCATGCTTTATTCAATAGTGCCAGCACTGATAGGTTGAGCCAACTCCTCAAAAGAGGTATACAAGGCTAATAATTCCAGAGTAGGGTATTTCTGCAAGTTAATTAAATTCATATGACATCAACCTGCTTTTTAAATATGTGTGCTTATACCCATATATAAAAGTCACTCCTATCCTCAACCAGAGATCTCTTCTTTGCAATGAACTGTGTTGAATGTTAGAACTCATCTCTGCCCAAGATGTCAAAACTAAGACATGGATTGGGGCCCAGACCAAAACAAGTCACTTACATCACCCCCTGCAAGGCTGAGGGAACATTGCAAAAGAGAAGTTAAGAAGTGATAAGAACCAGAAGTTAGGATGAAAGGTAAAGAGACACATTCTTTGGATTTGCTGTTGTAGCCAGTAGCTCACATCAAATGTGGTTGTCTACAGTAGGTCAACATAGGACCAGCCCTGTAAAATATCAGCCCAGGAAAGGTGACATGGCTCCCAGCACCCTTCCTTTACTCTGAACTTAGCTATTAGTAGATTCTGTGAGTAAGGGGGATCACGGGCTTTAGCCGTGAGCCATCTGCTTAGACCACCAGGCTCGAACAGAAAGGCCCATCCATACTTGTGGTCACAAGACAGCCCTGTCTGATCTTTCTTGATAACAAGACAAAATAGACATGAGCATGAGAGAATTTATGGGAAGCTCTGGATGAGGATGGTATGGAAATAGGAGGTAAGAGTATTGGGTATGCTATGTATACATAGCTAAGTGGTAAAATGAAAATTTAATCAGCTGGTAAATATTTTAAAAAGTCAATTGTCTCTTCTTGCATATTCTTCTTACATTCATTCCCCCAGTTTTCAATGTGTTGTTTCTTCTTTCTAGTATTTTTATATTCTTCATATAAATGCAGCTAAATATTTTTGTCAACATTGTGTATGTTTTCATGTTTTTATTAATTTATTTTCTTTTTAATAAACATTATAAATTTTGAGCGGCTCCATTAACTTGCCTTTTTATGTCTTCTATGCTTTCTTTTCAAATAAACAATAAACACCAAAATGTTGCATTAATTTTAATACTATGTTTACACTCATTCATTTTAGTTCAGAAAATATTACAGAAGTAACAATTGAGGGAGCATTTACAAAATTTGACTGACTTCTAGCAAAGGATGAAAGACTTCCTAGAAATAAGTATTATTTTTAAAATATTTTCTGTTTTTATTTTATTTTATTTATTCTTCTCTCATACAATACATCTGGATCACAGTTTCCCTTCCCTCCACTCCCCCCAGTCCTGCCCAAACTTCCCCTCTCCCTTAGATCCACTCCTACCCAGTTTCCCTGCAGGAAAGAGCAGCCCCCCCCCAGGATGTCAACCAAACACAGCGTAACAAGTTACAATAAGACTAGGTACAAACCCTCATAGCAACGCTGGAAAGGAAACTCAATAAGAGGAAAAGTGTTCCATGAATGGGCAAAATAGTCAGAGACACCCCACATCCACTGTTAGGAGTCCTACAAAACCCCCAAGCTAAAGAACAAAAACATGTATGCAGAAGGTCTGTTGTAGACCCGTGCAGGCTCTGTGCTTGCCATCTCAGTTTCTGTGAGCCCCTGTGGGCCCTGCTTAGTTGATTCAGTGCGAGGTGTTCTCATGGTGTCCTTTACTCCACTGGCTGCTGCAATCCTTCCTCCCTCTCTTCTGCAGGAATCCCCTGGCTACACCTAATGTTTGCCTTGTAGGTCTCTGCATCTGCTTTCATCAGCCTCTGTGTTGCAGAATATTCGATCACACTGTATGAAGATGTCCTTGTTTCATATCATCAACTGGTCAATAGCTAGGCAACAGAAGATAGGAGGGACTTCCTGGGAGAGAGAGAAACTCAGAGGATGAATCCGAGAAAAGGAGTTTTTGCCAGCGGAACATGGGAGAATTAGGAAATACAGTACTGAGGAGGGGTAACATGTCATGTATAAGCTGGTTAATTTAAATATTAAGAGCTAATTGTGAACAAGCCTAAGCTAAGGCTATGATTTCATAACTAATAAGAAATATCCATGTCATTATTTGGGAGCTGGCGGTACAAAGAAAGACCTATCTATATTGTTAGATGAAGTCTCTGATGGCGGTTGGGCTAGGCACAGATCTATGAGTATAGCAACATAGCAACATATCATTAGGAATCATTTCATTGACTTGGTCTTCTCTTTTTTGCATTTGTGTTTGGCTCTACACTACATCTGTGGGCCATCCAGATACTAGTTCCTGGCTATACAGGCAATGTCAGGCATGGGCTTCCTCTCATGAACACAGACACTTTGAAAACTATTTCCAGCCTATAATGCAAGCTTCTATTCAAATAACATACTTTATTTTAATGCCTTTCAAAGACTTATTTCAAGTGTTATAATCTAAAGTATATTTTTCATATGGTTCTAAATGAGACTAAAGCAATTTGCCTAATTATACTGGTAAAACGGGCCTAACATTAGCAGCAAGATGAGCCCCCACACTTTGATAGTCTTGGCATTCTTCCCACCAGTAACATCTATGCTTAATTAGAACAATAGCAAGAAACCCTCTCCCTGAATGGCTCAGATGTTAGTCATAGCTGGAAGTATATGCAATCTGAAAAAAAAAAGACCATAGTGTTTTGTTGGAACAGAGACTGAATTAACCAGAGTGTGCATACATGAGAAAACACAATAAATTCTGGATTGAGTGGGGTCAATAATACTATTGTCTTCAAGGCTAAAGAATAGCATCTTGATTTCACAGTCAGTTTAAAGACATAGAAAGAAGTTGAGGCTTACTATAATTCAATCTATATTTTCATACACTAAGTATCAAGATAATAAATCCTGGATGGTCATGAGGTAAGAAAAAGAAAGCAGACCCAGTATGACCTCATTCTTCCCTAGCCTCAATATGACATATGCTTTAATGCAGGTTTGCCTTTCTGGAACTTGTAAGAATGCTTTGGCACATGATGGACTCTATGCTTTCATTTAATCGACTATTGTTTTTATAGAAGTTACTCAGCTCTCAAATCTTCCTGTAGTTCTGTATTTATAAACTCAGAATTGGCTCCTCTGTGTCATCTCTTGCAGAGGACCCTCCTCTTTGTAACACTTGATGCAAGAATTGTTCATATATACATAGTTATATTGTATATTACACATATGTCTATATTTATACAAGATTACACATGCTTATATTATTTGCACTATAAAATAGCATATTAGCATAAATATAAGTTTATAAGTGCATGAATGGAGAGAAACAAAGACAAATACTTGAAGAATTAGTACTTTCAATTGGACATAAATGACAGCAATTAACAAGGATGTAAATATTTTCTTGAAGAATAAGTTAATGTTAATTATATCCAGAACAACCTTTTATTTTGTGGGGAAGTAAGAAACAATTTGGTGGCCTTGTGGTGGTGGCACGTGCTTTTAATCTCAGTACTCAGAGGCAGGCAGATCTCTGTGAGTTTAAGGCCAGCCTGGTCTACAAGAGATAGTTCCAGGAGAGGCTCAAAACTACAGAGAAACCCTGTCTCAAAAAAAAAAAAGAAAGAAAGAAAGAATTAATTTGGTGGATGCAAAAAGAGAGAGAAAATGAATTTGGACTCTGGGATGTGGGGTGCTGTTATAAGGACCCACATCATAGACATATTCAAAAATACATTTGCAGAAGAGATACATTTTCCAGAATTCTTGTTAATATAAATTTCTGGAAATAACCACTTTGCTGGTCCCTTGAGAAACTGGTGGTCTGAACCATAGAGAAAGGCTAGGAAGACACTTAAATCAGCAGGGGACATGTCACTAAACATGTTGCCTCATGTGTTATAAATATCCAAGTTTGGGACAAAGATCTTGAAAACTTCTACTTTGCTGGGGCTTCTGATGTAAAGATCATAATGGTAAATACCAGAACCACGTATAATGTAACATTTAATTAAAGTTATGGTACTTCAGAGCATTTCCAGTCAACTTCCAAGCTGCTGTAGGGTTATATGGTGCTGTATGTGGAACAGTTTGGATATGACTGCTCACCTAGACTTGTCTGTACAAGAATAATGTTGTCTAGTTTATTTTATAGCCTTTAAATTACAAAGTATTCATGCTGTCAAAACTGAATTCCCTGAGTTATGATCCCATACAAGCAGGAATTCAAAAAGCATAAAAAGCTGCACAGCAATGCTTGGCTTCGTACTTAATGGATTACTTCTGCAGCAGAGCACAACCTCCACACAGCACACACCCTTTGAAAGCCAGCCTATCCATATCACTTACCACCTGTGCTAACTGCTTTTCATCCTTCTCCGTATAAAGATATGGGCTGCCAGAAAGAAAGGCATGCCTTTCATGAGTTCATAAAATGTGGCTCTAATAAAGCTCAGATGAAGTTCTTTCAACCACCACTTGCTGCCTGTCTTTATTTTCTCTCAGGCTGAACATTTTAAAAAACAAGGACAAACTTTCCCATTTTTTTAATAAGAGAGTAACCCCTTATGTTTATAGTGTGTCCTACAGCTTCTAAGTATTTTTATATAAAGAATGAGGGGGTGGAGGGAGAGAGGGAAGGGAGAAGGTAAAGAGAAGGGGTGGAAAAGGGGTGTGGTTGAGGGAGGGGAGTTAAGGAATGAAAGGGAGGAGATGGAGAGAAAGGAGAGGGTAAACAGCGTGTTCTTTTATTTAAAAGTTTTTTATTTTACATACCAACCATAGTTCCCCCTCCCTCCCCACCTCCCAACCTCCCACCTTCCCCCTCTTCCACTCCTCAGAAACGGTATGGCCTCCTATGTAAAGCCAACAAAGTCTGTCATATCTAGTTGAGTCAGGAACAAACCCATCCCCTTGTATGGAAGCTGAGCAATGCATCCCTCCATAGGGAATGGGCTTCAAAAGCCAGTTCATTCACTGAGGATAAATCCTGGTCTCACTGCCAGTGTCCCCACAGACTGCCAAAGCCACAGATCTGGCACCCACATTCAGATGTTCTAGCTCAGTCCTATCCCACCGTGATCATTAGACATAAAAAGAAGGATAACCAGACTGCATTTCACAACCCCTGAGAAGCTAGGTAACAAGGAGGACACAAAGACAAGCATGCATGCCCTTGGCAAGGGGAAAATAGATAAGATCTCCTGAATAAATTAGGAGTAGGCTGGAGGGAGGGGTGAGGGGTATGGGGAGGAGAACATGAGGAGGGATGGGACAGTTGAATTGGGGGAGGTTTAGAGAGGGGGAGCAAGGAACGAGATATCTTGATAGAGGGAGCCATTGTGGAGTTAGGGAGAAACGTGGTGCTAGGAAAACTCCTGGGAATCCAGAAGAAAGACCCCAGCTAAGGCTACTAATAATAGTGGAAAGGGTGACTGAACAGCCCTTCCCCTGTAATCAGATTGATGACCATCCTAAATGTCATCATAGAATCTTCAGCCAATAACTGATGGAACCAGATGCAGAGAGATACAGCTAACCACTGGGTCAAGCTCCCGGAATCCAGTCAAAGAGTGGAGAAGCGATTGTACAATCAAAGTGGTCAAGAACAGTGTTTTATACCATTTTGTCATAGAAGAAAACTGAGACTTGGAGTTCCCATTAGTTTTCTGAAATCTCACAGGAAACATATCCAGCCAGCATAGGGGGGCAAGGATCATAAAGAAAAATGTTTTCAGTGTGGGAGATCATCACATACTGATGAGTAGAAAAGTGTAAGACAACTTAGTACAACAAATATTTATAAAAATCTTCTTTCTGAGCACTGCAAAAAACAATACCTGCTGTGGTTTGAATCCAAAATGCCCCTCAAGACCCTTCCTCTGAAGTCTTGTTTTTGGCTGGTGACACTATTTTGAGAAATTCTGGTAATTGGTGAGGTATGGACCAGATGATAGAAATACTTCAAAAGGTTATTTATACCTTGCCCTTGGTTCCTTGGTCAGTGAAGTCCTTCTGTCTGTGTGTTGCTTTTATTGGTTAATAAAGAAACTGATTTGGCCTGTGATAAGGTAGAGTGGAGCTAGGCAGGAAAAACTAAACTGAATCCTGTGGGAAAGAAGGCAGAGTAGGAGAAGCCATGTAGCCTCACCAGAAACAGATGCAGGACAGAAACTCGCCAGTAAACCACAGCCCTATGGCGATACACAGATAAATAGAAATGTATTAAATTAAGATGTAAGAGTTAGCCAATAAGAAGCTAGAGCTAATAGGCCAAATAATGATTAAGTGAATACAGTTTCTGGGTGGTTGTTTCAGGTCTGAGCAGCCAGGAATAAACAAGTGACTCTCCTATAACTGTTCCTCTAGTAGCATTTTCTGCTTCTTAATCCTCTGTGATGTGAATACACCCTCTCACTTTTGGTAGTTGTTTTTCTAGTCTCTAAAAGTTGTGTAGACTATATGGTTGGAGCCCATGGTCACAAATGATGGTATTGCATTTTTTCCTGTCTCTACTCTTTTTTTTAATTCTTTCCTCATGTATTACATCCAGACTGCAGTTTCCCTTCCCTCCTCTTCCACAAGTCTCTCCTCCCACCTTCATTCTCCACCATATCCACCCACCTCCACCTCCTATCAGAAAAGAGCAGGCTTCCCAGAGATATCAATCAAACACAGTATAACAAGCCACAATAAGATCAGGCACATACCTCATATCAAGGCTGGACAAGAAAACCCAATAGGAGGAAAAAGAGTCCCACAAAGAGGCAAAAGAGCAGAGAGAGCTTCCAGTCCACGGTTAAAAATCTTAGAAGAACTGGAAGCTATAGACTTAACATAAATACAGAGGACCTAGGTGAGAGCCCTTTAGGCTTCTCTGATCTTTGCAAAATTCTAAGAGTCAGTTCGCTGCGATGCCAGAACCCTACTCCCTAAAACCTCCACATGGGAGAAAGCCCAGGACCCCCCTCCCCGGGTGCCTTCAGCATTCCTAGCACCAGCAGGGAGCTGGTCTGCTAGACAGCCATTTACCCCACCCCAATGAATCTTTCCCTGAAAGCTCCATGGAGACCAAATTTTGGTGAATATAACAGACATAAGAGTTGAAGGAAGAGATGGGAAGTTGTCAAAGCAAGACCTCCTCAACATCCTAAAAAGCAACATGGTACCATCAGAACCCAGCAGATACACAACAGATCATCCTATCCCAGAAGATATAGAAGAAAAAAACTTTAAATGTTATTTAATGAAAATGATGGAGACCTTTAAAGAGGAAGTGAAAAACTCCCTTAAAGAAATGGAAGAGAAGACAAATAAAAAGCTGGAGGAAATAAATAAATCCCTCAAAGAAACCCAAGAAAACAAAGAAAAAGCAATCAAACAGGTGAAGGAAACAGTTCAAGACTTGAAGATTGAAATAGATGTAATAAAGAAAACACAAAGGGAACTCTGGAAATGGAAAATATGGGCAAATGAACAGGAACTACAGAGACAAGTATAACCAATAGAATACAAGAGATAGGAGAAAGAATCTCAGGCACTGAATATTCTATTGAGGAAATAAACTCAGTGGTCAAAGAAAATACTAAATCCAACCTATTCTTAACACAAAACATTCAAGAAATCTGGGAAACCATGAAAAGACCAAACCTAAGAATAATAGGGGTAGAAGAAAGAGAAGAATTCCAGCTCAAAGGCACAGAAAATATATTCAACAAAATTATAAAAGAAAGCTTTCACAACCTAAATAAGGATATATCTATGAAGGTACAATAAGCTTACAGAACACCAAATAGACTGGATCAAAAAAATCCTCTCACTATATAATAATAAAAACACAAAACATACAGAACAAAGAACGAATTTTAAGAGCTGCAAAAGAAAAAGGTCAAGTAACATATAAAAGTAAACCTATCAGAATTACACCTGACTTCTCAGTGGAAACCATGAAAGACAGAAAGTCCTGAATAGATGTGCTGTAGACACTAAGAGACCATGGATGCAAGCCCAGACTACTGTACCCACCAAAGCTTTCAAAGCAGTTCTGAAGAGGGGAGGATGCTGAGGATCACACAGAGAAGAGTGGCTATCTTGCCACCTAAGACCAAGGTGATGTATGGGCCTGAACTGTTGACAAGGGCCAAGTCTTGGTCTAGAGCCCAGCGGTGGGTGAGTAGAAACCAAGTACCTGAGAGTAGTACCAGCTTGCTTCTTGATTCAGGGTGAGTTGGCTCAGGTGGTGCTGGAGAGCTCACCCAGGTGTTGAGGATGAGGGAGAACACATGGACTGACCAACTCGGCTACCCCCCAGGCCCAGAACCAGGGCTATGAGTTGACCCACCTCTAAATCTACCTCATCTATGAACTGTTGAATCACAAGAAGTGGGTGAACCTACAGATTCAAAATTTTAGAAGCTCCATAACACCACGGGACAACAGGATATCCAAGAGAAGCACCAGTGAGAGACTCAATGGTGTAGCAGAGGCCTGAGGCCTTCACCAGGCTGATAACTTACGGCAATAAATACTTGTAAATAAAGGGTGAACTGTATGAATCACCAGGCCGCACAAGAGCCTCCGTGACAAGAGTCTTTTGTTGTTATTGTGCTTTCTTTTGTTTGTTTTTAGTTTTTCTTTTAAATTCTGTTTTGTTTTGTGGGGAGGTTGCAAGGGGAGAGGGCAGATGCTGGTGTGGGGTGGGGCATGGAGAGATGGTTGGAATTGGGATGCATGATGGAAAATCTACAAAGAATTGGTAAAAGTGAAAAAATTCTATAGAAGTTTTAATTTATTTAAAGAAATTTTATTACTTTAATTGCACATCTTATTTAAATTAAACACAGATAAAGACCTTCAGCATTCATTTAGCAAACTGACCCACTCTGTTTAGAATGAAGAAATTACAGAAATGTTATCCTAATGCAATAAAACATGTTTGTTCACCAGTGCTCATGGGTCCAGCATAGCCACAGGACTCAGACAGACAGAAAGAGCAGCTTGTATTTTATGTAAGTACAGAACAAATACACCTGCCATCCTGAACACATGACTATAAAAATTTCGGGGGAGAGAGCAGAGCATATGCAGTATTGAGAGCTAACCAATCTCATGAAAAGCACGGCAGCTACAAGCAAGGGTCTACTATTGAGATATAGACCTGGGCATTCAACAAGGTCAGACAGAGCTGGGACCATTGAACTCAAGCCCCCATTTTCCTTTTTATGCCAGAAGACATACCCCCATATTTTCCCCACTATCAGTAAATCCTCCCGGGGGGGAGGGGTGGGTAGATTAAAAATTAAGGCTTTGTTTGGTAGGACAAAAATGAAAGGATGAAAGAATTTTGAAATTAATAACCACAAAATAAAGGATGTTGGAGGACAAAATAGATGATGATGGCATCAGAATAACCGGAATCTAAATCCAAATGGGCAAAATGAGAGACCATGAAACAGATTAGGTGCACTGTGCTTACAAACATGGACGAGGTTGCTTGCCTGAAATCTAGAGCCCTGGTTTTAAAGTTAGTGGACCTCTTCAGTCAGAACAGCTTACTTCATGGATTGGGGTAAACAGCTCTGGAAACCATTTGTAGTCCTCCCTGGGAGAAAACACCACAAAATGTTATGCACTATCTATAAAATGTGATGTGTTGTAGGAGGTCATTTGTTTTTCCCAGCTGCTCATTGTAGTGAATGAGGGGAGCGGGCCCTGCTTTTCGTCCCGCCCAGCTCCCACACAGCTAGCT
>LOEQ01011769.1:0-14616 GCA_001685075.1 Bramus lutescens
GAGGGAGTGGGCGTGGCTTGTCTCTTAAAGAGACAGAACAACCATTACATTGGGTTCTATAAGAAAGCAGGGTGAACAAACCATGGAGAGCAAGCCAGTAAGCAGCACTCCTCCATGGCCTCTGCATCAGCTCCTGTTTCCAGGTTCCTGCCCTGTTTGAGTTCCTGTCTTGGCTTCCTTCAATGTGGAAGTGTGAGTCAATTAAGCCCTTTGTTCTTCAGTTTGCTTTTGGTCATGGTGTTTCATTGCAGACGTAGAAATTCTAAGTAGGACAGATATGTATCAGCTAAGTCTCAGCTCCCTCATTTGGAAGGATAATGGCTGTCATTCATTGCTGGGAGTTAGTAATTGCAGATAAAAATGGAATGTGGCAGGGAACCCCAAATAATGGAAAGTCAAACAAGATGGCTCATTTATCTCTCCCCTATGAGTGTGACAATGGTTCCGAGCAGGTAGAACACTCTGCGCCTTGGCGACTTGGGATTCCGCTCACACTCTGTAGCCATCTGATCCAGCAATATCAGCCCCTAGTTCATCCATTAGCTGACTTTCCAGACAGAAGCAAGGAGAAGCAGAGGTCACCAGCCTCAGAGTTTCCCATAAAACATTTATCTCAACCAGCATTGAAGCAAAAGACCTCATACAAGCCGGGAAATGTAAGGCTTATCAGCCATCCCGTCAGCCCAGCTGACAACCTCATTATTATGGGCCAAAAGAGAAAAGTCAACATTTGAGGCCGAATCTTAGCTTCCACTGTAACTGATCAAACAGTAAACGTACGCGCACATCTTGACGTCTAGAGATTGATGAAATGGCCTGCTCTCTTTGTCTGCATTGTGTCGTCTCTTGATCGGTCCCTTGGAAGGAAACAAACGTCCTTGTCCTTCCACCTTCCCCGTTTCTGCTGTGCTGGTCTCCTCCCACGCTGACAGTAGAGACCTCATCTCATCCCTCAGGTCCAAACAGACATCACACATGGTACTCCTTCACTGGGGGCCATCTTGGGTGGGTGTGTCATTGGGATTGGGGGTTCCTAGCACCGAGACCGTCTTGATAGCTTGTTTTCAAGGGGAGGGGTCCCTTAGATCCCTGGGTCCTTGCGGGTGCTCTGAGGAAACGAACAACATTTTGTCTGTGTTTGTCCTTGTATCTGCAATCTTTTCTCAGCCCTGTGTGGGAAATGATGCTCTTGACATCACTAACACTGCCTTAAAATCAAGGCTCTTATCTTAAGACCTGAAGTTCTTTTTTCCTATAAAATCTCATGACAGGTTTCAAACACAGAAGCGGAACAGCGTGTGGTCGGGTGTTTCAGGGAGGGGCTTTTTGCAAAAGAACAACATCTAGAGCGGTTCTCAGCTTGCTGAGAGGCAGCTAGGGGAGGGCAGATATTGTCGATTAGGACAGGGATTGGCAGGCATGTGGGTAACTCAGCTATCTGCTGAGAGGCCCGGTTGCCCAGCAATTCCACCTCAGCCAGGGCAGATTCTGCCAAAGCTGTTCCAAGAATCCACGGCTAAAAGAAACAGTTAATGATTACACGTCAGGAAACGAATCCACAGGATTATAAATAGAACAACCCAATAAACCGCCACGGGGCCAATCCTGGGAGCCCTAAGAGCAGAGTGGGCAGAATAGCCCAGGACCCTGAGCTCAGCGGGCAGTCTGTCTGGCTCCCCAGTATTCCCGGCCCTGCCCTGTCTCCCACGCTACACTTTCTTGCCCCGTCTTTCTCTTAGTTTCTGTTTTTAACACTCTTTCTGCACTTTGCCAAAAGTCCTGTTCTTTCTTTCTCTACACCTCCGTGAGCCTGCTTCTTGTTTATTATGTATTGATGGAAGTAATGTGGGCTGGGAATTTAGCTCAGTAGGGTAGATGCTTGCTGAGTGCGCATTCCACCCCCAGCACCACATAAGCTGGGTGTGGCCATGTAAACCTAGAATCCCAGCACTTAGGATCCGAATTTCAGGGTTATCCTCAGCTACGTAGTAAATTTGAGGCCAGCTCAGACTGCCTGAGGCCTAGACTCAAAACAAACAAACAAACCCAAACAACAAAAAACCAATGAAACTATTGTTGACTCCCATAGGACATCTCCTAAGGTCTGGAGATGGTTTTCATTGCTCCAGGTGAGGGCAGCACGTGGCAGCTAGTTCATGGACCGCATGGAAGCTTTCTTTACAGAGGCCGAGGCTGGTGTGAGCATCCTCACTGCCTGCAGGTCAGCCTCTTGTTATCTGACCCAAGAAGTCAGCGGTGCCCGCCTGTCTAATATGTATGTTATAGAAAAGGACAGCAAGCTACATATGAAAACATCCTATGGCTCAATTCTTACCTGGTAAAGTCTAGTTCTTGTACAGCATTTGGGGGTGGGGGATAAGAAAGCTCCTTGGGGAACCACTAGGGAAAAAGGCTGAGATGGGCCTGCAAAGCCTCGTGTTGGAAGCCTTGGAGGGTGACGGGTTAGGTGCATAGGAAAAGCTGCTTATTGGCCCTGCTAGCAGGCCCTGATTTCTACAGTCATCGCCAGGAAGACCAACTTTCCAGCTAACTGGCCCCTGTTTGAGAAACAGCTATATTCTTTCAGGGTCACAAGGTTTGGGGCCAGTCAACCCTTTAATGACACTTAGGGACTTAGAAGAATCAATGTACCGTCAACTGATGAGGTTTACAGTTTCCCCAAAGGCCCTGATTTATTGGTAGTTAGACACCATCAGATCAGAAGCAGGAAGTTTTCTGAGAGCATCCCCTTTGAACAACTGAGGAACTCTCCCTCTCTCAACGCGGCATGTTTCTTATTTATTTGTTTGTGTGTCCCCATGTAAAGGGCTAAAACCATAGCTGTTATCTGAAGGTCAGAAGAAAGCATAACTTGCTGACATATTTTATTCTGCCCCAGGTATTGGAAGCATGATGTTATAAGTGGGTTGATACACAGTATAAAACCTCAGACTCTAGACCAATAACTCCTGTTTCCTCAACCACACTGTAAACCGAACCTGACAGGAATCCTTTAGGATGCTAAACTTTCTAAGAGACCATCATAGATGATAGAATGTCTAACATTTGGCAGGCTTTGACCTGGTGTTGTTTCTTGACAGCTGGTTAGTTTTTACTGGCCTCTCCTACCTAACTCATGTCTGGGAAGCACCTCAGGAAACAGTCCGCTCCCGGAGAAGACTGTAGAACTCCACAGGGGTAGAGCCACAGTCATGCTTGGCCTGTACCGGCAATGACAAGTCAAAACTCCAAAATCAGAAAATACATCTTCAAGGTCTGGGACACAGGCTGGGGCCTTGTGGTTCAGCATCACCAAATGGAGGACGGTTGGTCTGGGAACGCAGCCTTTTTGACACACAGCTGGAGAGAGGGCTGGGAAGAAAGGCTCTTGGCTTCCTGTGGCTCTGGGCTGCTTGCCTGGGGCTTCCTGTCACAGATGCTCTGAAGGATGCAATGACTCCTTCCCCTCCCTCTGAATTTTTCCTCCTTCCAGTTTCCAACATCTTTCAGGAGAATAAGTGGAAAGTGACCTCGTTAAAAATGTTGCCAAAAAAAAAAAAAAGAGAGAGAGAGAGGGAGACTGTACCACGGAATTATTGTCTGAATGAATTCTCATGTCTCAAAAAGTTTCATTAAGTACTGTAGTTGTATAATAATAAAAAATTAAATGAGGCAGGAGTGGGAATGAGAGGAAGGCCTATTTATAGGCAAAATAGAAGTCTTATTGGGTTTAGTTTAAAAAATAGAACCCCTAGGTACAGCTGTGTGACTATGGCTGAGCAAACAAACACGGTGGGCTTCCACGCATGCTCTATGTTCATGTTAAACCTGCTATGGTGTCTGGATGGGAAAAGGTCTTTTGGCTTTTTTGAATCCTTTGAGGGCAATTTAATAGGGTTCATGTCTTCTTAATTTTAGTATCCCAACCACCGTGAGCTGTTTAATAGCACAAGGGGCATGTATTCTCTCTGCTGAAGGGTGTAAGGGCCTAGTAAGTCACCTGCTGTGGCAGAGAGCATGCACAAAGTTTTGTAGGCTCCTCTCTTCTCACTCCCAAAGAAAGTGCAACCAAGAGAAACATACGATTTTCCAGTATTAGCATAAATTACATATAATGAATGTACTCTGACCCCAAAGTTCACAGCTCTTGATAATGTGTCCTCAATGTGGGCATGCCTTACCTGTTTTAAAACCATTCTGACACATATGCTATCCCATTTGATTTCCCCTTATAGTAGGCATGGCTTTTGTACAAATTCAAGGATAAATAACTGGAACTTGTGTATACTTTACATTAATTTCTGACCCTTGGCTGGTGAAAGAAGTTAAATCTCAGGCTTTCATTAACATAAGATTTTCAACAGCTCCTCTTTTAGTCGGTTAGGACCACAGAACACACCCTGCATGGGACACTAGACAAAACCCACTTCTCTGGAACAGGGCTTAGTTATGGGCCTGGAGAAATGGCTCAGTAGGTGGTAGTGCTTGCTGTACAAGCACGAGGACCTGAGTTCAACCCCCAAGCACCCAGGTAAGAGGATAGGTGTGGCCATGCAAGCACCTCAACCCCAATACTATAAGAAGTGGACACAAGAGGACAGTTGACGCTCGCTACCCATCAGGCTAAGTCCAGGTTCACGGAGACCCTGTCTGAAGGGAATAAGGTGGAGAGAGATCAGGCGGGACCCTTCTCTGTTCCCCCAGCTTCTGTGAGTGCACACAGCAAGGCCTGTGCACCCACATGCATGCACCATGCACACATTTGCACAATACAAAAGAAAAGGAAAAACTTTAGTTTCAAGTTAAAATTAAGTTTTATTGCACTGAACATATCTCACGTCCTCAGAATTATGTGGTCATATTTCCACTGAGGAACAAATCCGAATGATTTCTGCTTACTTATTACACTCTCTTCTGTAGATGAGAGGTGGCTTTCATGGGCAGTAAATAGGCATTATCAACACGAGAGGCTTTGGAAGGTCAGGCTCTTTCCAAGCAAAAGGAGCATATGTGTCTGTTAAAACTGCCCATTGACACAATCAAATTCTATATTACCATTTAGTTAAAACTGCCCATTGACACAATCAAATTCTATATTACCATTTAGTTAAAACTGCCCATTGACACAATCAAATTCTATATTACCATTTAGTTAAAACTGCCCATTGACACAATCAAATTCTATATTACCATTTAATTCTGATCCACAGAAAGTGGATATTTTCAGAAAAGTAGCAATCAACTGTTAATTATATCGAAGTAGTGAACTCTACAGAGTTTTGAATATAGCAAAAAATTTGAATATAGCAAACATTTTGAATACAGCAAAAGTTCAAGTTATAGTTCTGTTATACAAATGTGCAGTTCAGCTTTATGGTATCATTCACAAAATATATAAAATAGGCCTTTTTTAGTAAATGGCGAAGATTGTTAAAGCCTTTGATTTATGTGGTTTGGAAGACAATGGTTAAGCACAAGGCAGGCATGCGAGGTTTGCTTTCGAGATGTGGCATTTGGAGAGGGATTGGAATTCTTTCCTGAGCCTGGGGGTTATTGGGAAATCTATGAACTTCCTGTAAGTACAGAAGAGGTCCATCAGCAGTCATGCCTGGAAACCATCTTCAAAGTGAAAAATATTTAGCTTTCCTATTTCAAGTGATTTGGTACAACAAGTCTAACCCATAGGCTCGAAATCCACATCAAATTCTTTCAGAATGAGAGCGAATATCAGCATCTGTGTCTGTTTGTGGAACTGGGTCAAGATGCACCTTGAGGCCTTTCTTATTCTCTTGTCTCTGGATACCAGCTTGAAGCCAAGGCTGTCTGTGCCCTGTGACCAGCATAAAGTGGGGGTTGGCAGCAAAAGGCATCAGCCTTCCCAGGGACCCTCTGTCAGCTCGCTGCTGCCTTTTGTTTCTTGAGTCCTAGCTCTGGACCTATGCCCTGTTTCTCTCCTGCATCGACCTAGCACCCTTGGAAAGCCCACCCTACCGCTCAGCTAAGGTCCCTCATACTCTTCTCTTTAGTGTTTACTTTCTTGCCAACAGAAGCTGAAATCCTGGCTAGCTCTTGTCCTAGGCCTCCTGTGCCCATTAAGCACATGTCCCATTGTCCACTCTCCTTCCTATTGAATTTGGGGTCTGCAACTATTAAAACCAGCCGCAGACCCATAGGATCAGAATGGGAATTAGCAGGAAATTCAAAAGTTAATTAAACCATAAAATTATGCAAATGATAGGTGCACATTCTAAGCACTTTATTTCAAATAAAGACGTTTGAATTATATTTATTTGCCAGTCTTTTGAGGAAGAGCAGATTCTCTTTGGAGACATGAGTGCATTTTTCATGTGCTACACCTGATTTGGTAGATTATGGCAGAGGATTCTTTATCTAAATTTTGTATTTCTTTTTTTTTAAAGATGTATTTTTTATTTTTTGTTTTATGTGTATGAGTGTTGTCCTGCCTGTATGTATGCATGCATGTATGTATGTATGTGTACCATGTAGAGGCAGTGCCTGTGGAGGTCTGAGGACAACTCTGTGGAGTTGATCCTTCCTTCCACCATGTGGGTCCTGGGGATTGAACTCAGGTCACCAGGTTTGTGTGGTGGTGAACACCTTTATTCCCTGGCCTATCTTGATGGCCCCCTTTCCCCTCTAAATGATTGTCTGATGATCTGAAAGTGTGGCTCACTAGGAGAGTACTTGCCTACAATGCTCCGAACTCTGGATTCAGTCCCTCAGGGTGGTAAAATAAAATAAAATAAAATAGTGATGAAAACACCTTCCACCTCATCAGCTTGAAGGCAGATCTCTCTGTGTTGAAGGCCAGCCTGGTAAAAATAGGGGGTTCCTGACCAGCCAGAGCTAGGTAGTGAAACCCTGCCTCGGAAAAAAAAGAAATCTTAAATGTTTGATTAAAATATTGCATTAATCACTTTTCTCACTGTGACAGTCTACCCGACAAAGAGAAACAATCTGGAAGAACAATCTATTCTGGTTCACAGTTTGAGGAGGTATGGCTCTTCAAGGCAGTAGAAATGTGAGGTATCTGGATACAGCCCATAGTCACTCGGGAAGCAGAGGGAAGTGGGGCGGGATCTGTGTCTTGGTTATAGCCGTATAAAAGCTGCAAGGTCTCTCCCTTGTAAGGCACTTTCTCCATTGAGGTCCCCACCCCCTGGAGACCCCACACCCTCCCACAACAGTCCCACCAGCTTGGGATCATGTGTTTAAACACCCCAGTCTATGGGGGAACTCCAAACATAGCCAATAATCATTAATATTATAATAATGACTGGTTAGCAGTGATTGGACTAAGATATTGTGCCAGGCACTATTCCAAGGGTTTTATGTGTTCACTTTTCATTATTGTAAGGGATACCTGAGATAAACAACTTTCTGAGAGAGAGGTTTATTTGAGCTTAGTTTTGCTGGGTTCAGACCCTGGGTCACTGGTCCCATTGTTTAGGGCCTGTGGTGGAGCAGCAGGAAATGGTAGGGGACAAGATTCTCAACCCACGATGTCCTAGAAGAAAAGGACGGAAGTGGATGGGGTTCTAATATCTCCTTCAAGGTACCCCTCCACTTTGGGCCCTGGTTCCAAAAGGTTCCACTATTTTCCATTAGTGCCATGAACTGGGGACCACAGTTTTAGGGCTTTGGATGAGGGAAGACCAGACCCACACTCTACACCTCCTGTGATTATTCTCTACAAACATTAATCTCTAATAGGTCACTCAATGTAGTACACACATGTTAGTACAGTTCCCTGTGGTAGAATGACCCTTTTGTACACTGTGTAAATTATGCTATGATTGGTTTAGTAGAGAAGCTGACTGGCCAATAGCTGGACAGGGTAAGGTTAAGTGGGAAAACCAGACTAAGCACACCGGGAAGAAGAAAGGCTGAGTTGGAGGAGTTACCAGCGAGAGACAGGGACAGGAAACAGGAGGTACAAGATGAAAGAGAGGTAATGCCACATAGCAGAACATAGATTAATATAAATAGGTTCATTTAAGTTGTAAGAGCTAGTTAGCAATAAGCCTGAGCTATCAGTTGAACATTTACAATTAATACTGAGTCTCCATGTTGGTTATTTGGGAATTGGCTGACAGGATAAAAAAGTCCACCTACATTTCCCTAGTTAGCTCTGACTTCCTAGCGAGTTTTTCTGACTTTGTTCTCTGTTCTTTTTCTGTGGCTGTGATAAAGTATCCTAAAGAAAGCAAGCTACAAAAGAAAGTTCCTCAGGGAATGAAGTCCACCATGACAGGGAGGGCATGGCGCCCAGAGCCTGAACCCACCCTACCAGCCAGGAAGCAAACTGACCGCATTTCCTGTGTACACAGGAAGCAGAGACAGAGAACAGGAAGTAGAGCCAGGCTGTAAAACCCAAAAGTCTATCCCTTGTGACATACTTCCTTCAGCAAGGCTGCACCTCCTTAAGATTCTCTAATCTCCCCAGCAGGCCACCAGCTGAGGAGGAAGTGTTCAGACACATGATCCCACAGGGGCTTTCATATTCCAACTACAGCAGAACCTCACGCCTCTCCTCCATTCCCTGCTCCTCGGTCTCCACAAATGGCTTCCTTAGTCACTGAGAGAAAAGTTGTGAGGAAGTCTGCTCCCTGCTCCTCTCCAAGCCCATCTGGGTCTCTGTTCTCACCGTTTCCTTTCATCCCAGAGGCAGGTCTGCACTCCTCTGCTGAGACCCTGTCTCCTGTCTCTTCCTCTTGGATTCCTCTCCCTGGGGCATCATCAGGTTTGCCCTTTCCCTCTCCAGTTTCTTCAGCATACAGGTCTGCTGCACTTCTCTCTGTCCCTAAGAGCAACAAATGAACAGAACCGTCCTTTGACCCCATATCCCATGCCCGTTACATCTTCCCCTCTGCTGTTTTTGAAGAAGTTATCAATAACTCTGCCCCGTTCCTCTTTCTGTTTCTGATACTGAGGACCCAACTCAGGGTCTCATGCACTCTAGGTAAGCACTCATGTTCTCAGTCCTCTTTTAACTTAACTTTGTGTGTTTGTTTGTTTGTTTTCTAGACAGGGTTTCTCTGTGTAGCTTTGAAGCCTGCCTAAGAACTCGCTCTGTAGACCAAGCTGGCTTTGAACTCACAGAGATCTGCCTGCCTCTGCCTCCTGAGTGCTGGACCAAAAAAAATGTGTGCCACAGCCGCCCAGCCTAATTGAACTTCCTTTTAAGTCAAGCTCTCGTTACATTGCTCTGGATGGGCTAGAATTCACTATGTAGATGAGGCTGGTCTCATATTTTTGGTTCTCTCTTTCTTTCTCACCTAAGTGCTTGGATTAAAGGTATGTGCTACGGCTTCTTTTGGATTTTTGTTTTGAATCCAGGCCTTGCTAACTTGCGCAGGCCTCTGCCTTCTAGAAGACCTTCGAATCTCAGACTATGGAGTAGGTGTAATGACAGACCTGGGCAGTTTCTCCCTTGAAGTCTCTAATTAAGCCTTTGGTCCTACTGTACAACCTGAATTTTGTTTTCAAGGTAACTGAGGAAGTGTGTTCATTATTTTGTGTTGCTGTGATAAAGCTCCATGACAACAGCAACTTGCGGAAGAAAGAGTTCATTTGGCTTACAGTTCTGGGCAGGGGGTGTAATTCCTTTAGCTCCCCATAAGGCTGCACTTCTGGGTTCGGAAGCCAGCATATGTATCCCCAGGTGCACATATGCGAGTCGCCCGCCATCTGCATCACCAGCGTTTGACATAGAAGCCCCCCGTGCGCAGGCGCGGGGTGTAGCGCCACCCGCCATCAACGTCTGACGTAGACGCGTCTTTCCCCTCATGCGCATGTGCTGGGAAACCTTTAAAAGCTAAAGGCGCCATTCCCGCTTTCTCTTTCACCCACTCTGTTCACCGTTTCCCACGGGTCTGTCTGCACAGATCTTTTAATAAACTAATACACGTGGGTTTGTTTGTGTCTCGTGCTCTCTCCCCGTCCCCGCAGGACATTTTTAGCCTGTGCCCTTAGCCCCTGCCAGCTTCCTGCTAATTGCGCCTACCAGGCCTCTCTGAGCATTAGCTTCCTCACCATGGAAGTTCAAACTCTTGAGGTGTCTATGTGAGCATGGTAACAGAAAAAGAAACCATGTTACAAACCAAGCAAACAGAAACTCCCACCCCCTCAGCGTACCTTTAGTGGGTGAAGGCAATAATGACACCCATCCCATGGGGTGCAGTGTGTTAGATTGCTGTGGGTAACTGCTCTTGTACACTGGAACGATTTGTCACTTGTATTAGTTTAATAAAATGCTGATTGGCCAGTAGCCAGGCAGGAGTGTAGGCAGGGCGACCAGACTAAGAGAATTCTGGGAAGAAGAAAGGCAGAGTCAGTCACCAGTCAGACACAGAGGAAGCAAAATAAGAACACCGCGCTGAGAAAAAGCACCAAGTTATGTGGGTAAACATAGGTAAGAATTACGGGTAAATTTAAGTTGTAAGAGCTAGTTAATAAAAAGCCTGAGCTAATAGGCCAAACAGTTTATAACTAGTAAAAGCATCTGTGTGTTTCTTTGGGGCTGAAAGGCTGCAAGACCGGGTAGGACAGAAACTGTCATCTGCATTAGATCTCAGGAGATGGCAATCTTGATCCAGTGCAAGCTAGAAGAACTTTTGGAGGTTAGATAAATCCAGAATTCCTCAGGAGCTTGTGAAATAGTTCCCCTCCACCAAAAGAAGTCATTTCCCTTGTTTCTGGTGGGACACACACACACACACACACACTTTTTTTGGCTCTTCCTTGACATACACCTATGGTTGTATATCAAGGCCCATGCTGGCCTCCAGGTTCCTTCAGTTCCTATCATAAGTACCCATTATACATTTCAAAGCGTCTGGCCCTTCTTGCCTCCTGCTATACCCTGAACTCCTGGACCTGCTCCAGCTCACAGAGCCCCCCACCCACCCAGCTACTTGTCCTCCTCACAGCTCTCTATTGTCTCCTACTCTTCTTCCTTTTCTCACAGAGAGCCCTGGTCATGTTCAGTCTCTCCTCTTCTCTCTCTCTCTCTCTCTCTCTCTCTCTCTCTCTCTCTGCCCTGGACTCTTCCAGATGTCTCTGGATGCTCCCTCTCTCTTATTAACAATAAAAACCTTCCCCCAGTGATGGAGCAGCCATTTGGGTGGTTTCTGTACTATGGCCCTTACATATACCATGAAGATTAAGAAATAATACATCAAGTTCACAAAAAAGTGATGCATTTAATATATTTAACAAATGCTGGTTGTTATTAACTGGGTGATAAGAGTGAAGACACCAGCATCGGAAGTAGGAAAGAATTTGGTGAATTGGAAAACATTAAGTAGTTAATTAGGGAGGGGTGGGGCTACCGAACATAAAGAGCAAGGCGGCGGGTAGGGTGGGGCGGGGCATGTCTCAACCTGTGGGTCATGACCCTTCAGGGGTCACCTAAGGCCAATAGAAAACACAGATATTTATTAGGATTCATACTAATAGCAAAATTACAGTTATAAAGTAGCAACCAAACTAATTTTACAGCTTGCTGTCACCAGAACATGAGGAACTGTACTAAAGGGTCAAAGCATCAGGAAGGTTGAGAATCACTGATTTGGGGGCAAGTGTTCCTGACACGTAGTCTGCATGTCTTGAGAGGCAGCAGGATTCAGGCTTTGGGGTTTGAATCTCAGATCAGTTATTCATGAATTTGCTCAGTACGTCCCCTTGCCTAAGTAGCTAGCTCTCTATGTCTTCAGCTGTAGAATGGAGGAGATCTTGACATGTACTTTGCAAAGCTGGTAGACACTGGAGTGAACTCAAATTCGTTGGGTCCTGTCATCTTCACTCAGGAAGCATTTAGTAAATCTAAGCTGCCACTAACTCCCATCTGTCTTCCTCAACCCTCCAGATGCCATGTGGTGTCTTGATATGTGACTTTTGGTGTTGTCTTTCTTTCTATTCTCAATTTGAGTGTCCTTGTGTTTGTCTTCCACTTCTTACTAGGGTTCCTTTTCTAAAGTGTCACTGCTCCCAGGGTAGAGCAGGAGTCTCCCCATTGGCCTTCTTCTGTACGCTGCCTTCTTTCTCTGTTCACAAAGCAACAAAAAAAAAAAATCTTTTTCCAAGCTTATGAGTCTTTGCTGTCGATCTGAGCTTTGCATCGTTCAGAACCACTTCATTAATGCTGCTCCCCCCAAGTATCTCCACCATTACATCACATCCCACACCTCACCCCCAGGAAGGCAAGCTCAAGAGCAAGGTCAAAAGAGGACCTGGCTACCAAGATGCTTGGCTGCCATCTGCAGCAACGTGGCTGCTGTCAGCCGGGGTCCCATGAGAAAGCAGATGGCATGATCATATTGGGTAATGTAAAGACAGTTAGTGAAAGGCCTATTTAATGAACAGACTGTGTGCAAACTTATGGGCAAGATTTAGTGAAACAAATAATAGAAAATAAATACCTTGGAACGTGTAACAGTTGGGCACCACCCACTCAGCATCATCACCCACTAGGTTCAAGGGCAGGGCAGAGTCACCGTGATTCAAGGAAAAGTGGTTGCATGGGAAAGTCTGTTTGATGAGAACCATGACCTTCCAAGAGAGACATATGGATAACCCATGTAACCCAGCAGAGAGAGAATTAAGATAGGACATATTCTCTCTTGACATTCCTTTCGCCCTCTACTTTTTTCTGAGTCTAAATAAAATCCAAAGAGCAAAAAGCAGCTTTTAAAGCAGCTCCTTCCGGACAGTTTCTTGAGACATAGGTGAAGGAGAAAAAGAATAAAGAAAAAATTGGGGGGGACACACAAAGTAAACACTGGGCATAATTGTAAGCAATACCATGAGAGCCCATGTAAAGGGGGTATCAAGAATTTATTAGGATATACTCATGGATACACAGCAAGGTAAATAGCTACACGGTCCTCCATTCTGCCTGGGGGAGAATGGAACCAGCAGTCCAATCTCCAACCACCACATGAGCGAGGGCGAGCAACCGTGCCCCCCTTTCCTTTTAAGATGTCAGCAGGTAGGCAGACAAGAAGCACTGCCTCTATCAGACCAGATAGCCCAAGGTCATGGGTGGAGTGAATACCCACTACACTTGCCCCTTTTGTCTAAATCAGAAGGTTCTAAACCTAATACAAAACTATATACAATAAGAATAATTATAAAGTTCTGTCCAGGAGAAAGAAAGGGTAATAACATTCACAAAAATAGATCTACAACCAACAAGAAAAATCTATTAACAATTGATTTTAAGGAAAAAGCAGTTCGGCAACATCTGAGTCATGACCACCTTTCCTCTCCCTTATATCCCTTTCCTTGCCCTCAGATATGACAAAGTCTAAGATCTCTCTCCTGCCAACTTCCAGCCAAGGGTAACCATTCACTGCTCGAAGCATTCCTTAGTCCTTATTCCCTCTAACTCTGGAAGAGATAATTTTCCCACTGAGTGGACACCATTCACAGGACACACACTTTGCCCTAGGTAGGAAAGGCCATGAATCCTGAACCCTGAGCCATCACCCTGACTCAGTGACAGAGCTGAAGTCCCACCCTAAGAAAAGCAAGGCAAGACCAAGACAATGACCCTACCTAGCAGAGACCACTTAGGAGTTTTTCACCAGAGAGAGCTGGAGCCCATCTGAAGACAGCGCTTAAAAGCTAGACTAGACCATGGGCCACCTCCTTCACCAAGTCTTGGTGAGAGCTAAGAAAAGCCCTCCAGGGGGCTTTAACAACACTACAAAAATTACAATACAAAAAAATTCCCTCCTAGGAATTGTCTGGATTCATACTGTTGAACAATGGGTGTGCTAAGGCATTTTCATAATAGGATAGAGCAATCAGTGAGTACTTAATGAGGCCAACAACTGAGTGTAATATCAATCGAGAGAGCAAACAGAGGGACTGGGACAGAAAGTCAGAGACTCGGAGAGTTCTTGGGAAACAGTTGCTACCCCAGGGTGGTTGCATGCACACCCATGTGTACAACTCTGAGAAACACCACCAAAGACCTCACGAATCAGTCTGTCTGAGTAATTCGACAAACAAGCGATTGGTAAGGGCAAGCTCCAGAAATAGGGACAGGGAATCAATATCCAGAGTTGCTACAAACCTCATCAAATTTTCAGCGAAAAACTTTCAAAGGTGGCAGTCAGTGTGTAGGGGAGGGGCAGGCTAGGCAATGGGCACTTCTTTGGACCAGGTCCTGATGTTGGAATCTACATATAGACTTCAGAGTCGCCATTTAGAATACGTTCAAAGAACTAAAGGAGGTCATGCATAAAGGGAGGATGGTGACAGTGTCCCCTTGCTCAGAGTATCAGTGGAAAGAAGCTGTGTTTCTAAAAAGTCGGTGAAATCCCAGTATTAAAAAGCACAATAAATGAACAAAAATCCACTAGAGAGGCTCAGTGGATTTGAGGTGGCAGAAGAATCAGAAAGCCTGAGCAAAGAGGAAACTATCTTTATGGCTCCCACATATGTATAATAGGCACTGACCTTCCCTACACACCAAAACAAAAACCAAACAGAAGATAACAGAAAAACAGTTTGAAGAATTCATTGGTGAAGTTTTCTTTCTTTCTTTCTCTTTCTTTCTTTCTTTCTTTCTTTCTTTCTTTCTTT
>LOEQ01011769.1:14648-28800 GCA_001685075.1 Bramus lutescens
CTTTCTTTCTTTCCTTCCTTCCTTCCTTCCTTCCTTCTTTCTTTCTTTCTTTTTGTGTTTCGTTTTTTTTAAACAGGGTTTCTCTGTGTAGCTCTGGCTGTCCTGGAACTCATCCTGTAGACCAGGCTGGCCTCAAAGTCACAGAGATCTGACTGCCTCTGCCTCTCAAGCATTAAGATTACAGGCGTGCACCACCACACCTGAGGGATGAAATTTTTATAGTGTGACTGAAATTACCATAAACGTTATGACACCACTATCCACATACTACCACTGTCACAGTCTCTTTCTTCTTTATCCTTGTCTTGTGCTGTCCCGTGACATTTACTTCTGGATTACCTGCTGTTTCTGTTCATTTGTTTGTTTTTAATCAGCACAGCTTAGGTCTTCTGGTCCACACGGTTTTCTCCAACTGCTTACATTGCCCATGCACTTTTAGTCTTTTTGCGCTTCTCTTCAAATATCCAAATAACATGCATCAAACACCGACTCATTGTACTAGGCACCAGCAACATGAAGAGATGAGTCTGTCCCTATGAGTCTATGCAGAAATACACCAGAGTCATGATTTTTGTCGGACATAAAGCTGCTGACTGAACGATCCGGAAGAAGAAAGCCAATTGAGATGGCGCTCGGGGAGGACTGCTGATCAAGGAGTCTAGCAAGTGGTCTTCTTGGAAGAGAAAGAGTAGAGAAAAGGCCCCAAGCAGGATGTCCATGATGGGCCTGGAGAAGAACAGGACTCAGTGGAGGGAGAGTAGTGAGCCTGTGTGAAGGGCAGAAAACAGAGTTGTGGGGCTTCAGGCTGCCATCTTGGAGGACCGTATTGATGTGCCTTGTTTCTCCTTTGAATATCTAAGTCCTTTGGATATCTGAGAATTACACTCTGACCACTTATTAAACTGTCTAAATCCTGCCTTATCCTCAACCCAGCAGTTGCTCTGTCTGTCCAGTATAAGAACTATCTGCCTATCTATCTATCTATCTATCTATCTATCTATCTATCTATTGATATCTATCTATCTGTCTATTTATCTATCTATCTATCATCTATCTGAGACAGGGTATCATATAGCTAGGTTAGCCAGTTGGTATGTAAGATGGTCTTAAAACTCCTGATCCTCCCCACTCCTTCACAAAAAGGCATACCCAGTTTAAGAAGGGTTTTTTTTCTATGCAGCTGAGACTCCAAGTCTGTGTTCATGAACCTGAGTACTGTGGAAGCTACGGTTACAAGGCTATCCTTGGATGATGACGTCATTGTCTCCAGATTAGAGTATCGCATAGAGAATGAGACCCAGAATGTTAATTAATAGTGTCTATTTTCTCTAACGTATTTATTTCAAACATTTTCTGCTATCCCTTTTGTATGTGAAATGTCATTTAAACTTAACCATATAGGAAGAAACAAGGTGGTGAAATAACTGGCCCACTGTTGCCCTAGTGATGATAAAACTAAGATTTTAGACTATTCCCTTTCAGTTCTAAAGCCCAGACTTTTGTTTATTTTAAGATAATTTCACGTGTGCACACTGGCCTTGAACTCACTATGCTGCTGGGAAACCCTGGTCCTCCTATCTCCACCTCTCTAGAGCTAGCTTCACAGGAGGGCATCACCATACCCCGTTTTGTGCTGGCAATCAAACCCAGGATGTCATGTATGTTAGGGAAAGACTCTGCTGAGCCACACCCCCAGGTCCAAACCACAGACTCACAGGCAAACACTAGCCTTGCTGCCTCTTTGAAGCTCCAGGTTTAACGTGAGGAGTCCCAGAAGAAGGACACAAGGGAAGCAGGGGAAGCTTGCCAGGACGAGCCCTTCAATTCCTATGACCCAAGAGTATTTTGACAAGGTTGGTAAAACATGATTACCTCCTGGCCACTTTGTCTTTCGTGTTGAGCATACATAAAGGATCACAGGAAAAAATACAAAGTAAGTTGTCAGAGTTTTTATTTTAAAATCCACAAAAAAATCTTAATGTTTCTGTCTTATAAAATTAATATATTGTAGGGGGGTAGAATAAACAAAAAGGAGCAGAAGAAAGTAAAAGCAGCCTGAAAGCATCCACTTAACTCCCTCGCTTCTTCCAGCAAACCCTTAGGAAAGTCAGTCTGAGTGCTTAAGACCAAAGGAGGCTCACAGAACTTCTGAGCTGTAACATTATCACACATTAGGGCCAGCCAAGGAAGTGACTACATACTTAACTGGCCACAGGTCAGTGTTCTGCCTTTAATATGAGTGAGCTGGCTTCTCAGGGTTGATTGGATAAACCACTTGTCACAAGGCCGAGCTTCTAAGTTAGGCAGTTGCTTGGTCAAGTACCACACTAGGTTACATTCGGGTACGTGAGAGCTGAAGTTTGGAGGCAAACTCAGGCTTCAGTTGAAGTGATTAATAAAGCATTAATACACTTTTCTGAGCTTTTCAGAATATGCATGCCAGGGCCGTCCAGGTTTTATATCTGTCAATTCCGTGACAATGATGTCGTGTGTTTAGTGATACGCTTGTTTAAAGGATTCGTATACCCTAGTTTTAAGGGTTGCTGTATGCCTTTGACTGAGTTTTTAGGGGTCCCTCCTCCACCCCCAATTGCTTTAACTACCAAATATATCAGAGTCCCTGACAAGCCTGTGTTTCAAATAACCCAAAATAGATCGAGAAAAATCTCAAAGACCATTAGCTTTGATTTCCCAGGAGTTGGAACTGGGGAAGAGTTGGTCCTGAAGCTATAGGCTTGGGTAAGGTTTTTCAGGGGGAAAGACTGGATGCTAAGTCCCCCCCTACACACACACACACACACACACACACGTGTACCACCCCTCACCCTCCACACCCCACTCCTGGGACTTCAGACTTCTGACTGGGGTGTATCTGCAGGAAAGCCCCCAGTGCCTGAATCTTGATGTCTTTGATCAGTGACTTTTCTGAGAAACATCCCTCCCTCTGCCTGGCCAGCACGTGCAAGGTTGAGAAACCTTATTAAACGCCTTGTGCAAAAGCCTCCCCCTCCGTGGAGAATCTGCTTCTGGTGAGCGAGAGATTACACAGGGGTGATGTTGGCCAGAGGACCTACCAGCCCCAGGCTCTGCAGGGAGACCGACATCAAAAGGGAGACGCTCAATTAAGGAAACAGCCTTTCCTGGTGGTGACTCGGAATTTCATTTCCAGAGCAGGCTGCTCTGGCTGAAGATAAGAAGCCCTGGATAAGAACCTGCTTGTCGCCTCAATGGCTTCCTTCCTGAGCAACGCGAAAAAAGAGGGAAGAAAAAAAGATTAGCGCGAGCGTCAGGCTCCGGTTTTGGTTTCCTTTCCGAAAACTCAACCCGTCCCTCGGTAAATGACAAAGAGCCTTTTAGCACCCGAGGCTGTTTGGATTTCTCCGTGAGCGCCTCCCTGCGCTGCTGTGTTTTATTTGTGAAGGTTGACCCTCTACATTGTGGGTAGCGCGCCCGCCCTTTTCTACAGAAGGCTTAATGGATCAATCAACTCTGCAGTCGGTGGTAACCAGATGCAAGACCTTAGCACTTACGTGAATACTGTAGCTGGTTTTTATTGTCTTCTGTTCTTTTCTGTGTCTTCTTATCCTCCCTACAATGGATTATTTTTAAGACACAGAAACATTAAAACCCTGGAAAATCCGTGACCCATTGACGTTCTTTCACAGAATGAAAAGGAGAGAAAAAAAAAACTCGCTGAAACCTACAATCATTCCCCCACTTCCTCACCCAATGTCTAGGAGCTGGGGGGATGCGAAACAGTCACAAATGAGCGTAAGGAAGTGTAGCTGGTAGAAGAGGATTTCTAGAAACAAAGGGAAGGCCTGATCCTCTTTGCTGGGCGCTGATGAGAGGGCAAGGAAAAGGGGAACGTACTGACAGCTGTTGAGTTTAGCTACACACAGGTTTTGCGATGTGCTGATTTAAACGGTAAATGCCCTCCGTAGGTTTGTGCGTATTGGGACACTTGGTCCCAGGTGGTGCGGCTGCTTAGGGGGTTGTTGAGGAAGGGTTATGACTTTCATGGGGTGGAATCCTGCTGGAGAAAGTCCTTCACTGTGGCAGGCTTTGAAGAGTTTAAAGTCCCAATTTGCTCTCTCGAGTCCCCTGTGATCAGCCAGCTTCCTGTCCCAGGTCTGAGGCCATGCTCTCCCCCAATTATTATGAATCCCCCTAAAAATGTTCTGCGGAGACGGGGACAGAGCACGAGACACAAACGACCCACGTGTATAAGCTTATTAAAATTTCTGTGCAGACAGGCCCGCGGGAAACGGTGAACAGAGGGGGTGAAAGAGAAAGCGGGAATGGCGCCTTTAGCTTTTAAAGGTTTCCCAGCACATGCGCATGAGGGGAAAGACGCGTCTACGTCAGACGTTGATGGCGGGTGGCGCTACACCCCGCGCCTGCGCACGGGGGGCTTCTATGTCAAACGCTGGTGATGCAGATGGCGGGCGACTCGCATATGTGCACCTGGGGATACATATGCTGGCTTCCGAACCCAGAAGTGCAGCCTTATGGGGAGCTAAAGGAATTACACCCCCTGCCCAGAACTGTAAGCCAAATGAACTCTTTCTTCCGCAAGTTGCTGTTGTCATGGAGCTTTATCACAGCAACACAAAATAATGAACACACTTCCTCAGTTACCTTGAAAACAAAATTCAGGTTGTACAGTAGGACCAAAGGCTTAATTAGAGACTTCAAGGGAGAAACTGCCCAGGTCTGTCATTACACCTACTCCATAGTCTGAGATTCGAAGGTCTTCTAGAAGGCAGAGGCCTGCGCAAGTTAGCAAGGCCTGGATTCAAAACAAAAATCCAAAAGAAGCCGTAGCACATACCTTTAATCCAAGCACTTAGGTGAGAAAGAAAGAGAGAACCAAAAATATGAGACCAGCCTCATCTACATAGTGAATTCTAGCCCATCCAGAGCAATGTAACGAGAGCTTGACTTAAAAGGAAGTTCAATTAGGCTGGGCGGCTGTGGCACACATTTTTTTTGGTCCAGCACTCAGGAGGCAGAGGCAGGCAGATCTCTGTGAGTTCAAAGCCAGCTTGGTCTACAGAGCGAGTTCTTAGGCAGGCTTCAAAGCTACACAGAGAAACCCTGTCTAGAAAACAAACAAACAAACACACAAAGTTAAGTTAAAAGAGGACTGAGAACATGAGTGCTTACCTAGAGTGCATGAGACCCTGAGTTGGGTCCTCAGTATCAGAAACAGAAAGAGGAACGGGGCAGAGTTATTGATAACTTCTTCAAAAACAGCAGAGGGGAAGATGTAACGGGCATGGGATATGGGGTCAAAGGACGGTTCTGTTCATTTGTTGCTCTTAGGGACAGAGAGAAGTGCAGCAGACCTGTATGCTGAAGAAACTGGAGAGGGAAAGGGCAAACCTGATGATGCCCCAGGGAGAGGAATCCAAGAGGAAGAGACAGGAGACAGGGTCTCAGCAGAGGAGTGCAGACCTGCCTCTGGGATGAAAGGAAACGGTGAGAACAGAGACCCAGATGGGCTTGGAGAGGAGCAGGGAGCAGACTTCCTCACAACTTTTCTCTCAGTGACTAAGGAAGCCATTTGTGGAGACCGAGGAGCAGGGAATGGAGGAGAGGCGTGAGGTTCTGCTGTAGTTGGAATATGAAAGCCCCTGTGGGATCATGTGTCTGAACACTTCCTCCTCAGCTGGTGGCCTGCTGGGGAGATTAGAGAATCTTAAGGAGGTGCAGCCTTGCTGAAGGAAGTATGTCACAAGGGATAGACTTTTGGGTTTTACAGCCTGGCTCTACTTCCTGTTCTCTGTCTCTGCTTCCTGTGTACACAGGAAATGCGGTCAGTTTGCTTCCTGGCTGGTAGGGTGGGTTCAGGCTCTGGGCGCCATGCCCTCCCTGTCATGGTGGACTTCATTCCCTGAGGAACTTTCTTTTGTAGCTTGCTTTCTTTAGGATACTTTATCACAGCCACAGAAAAAGAACAGAGAACAAAGTCAGAAAAACTCGCTAGGAAGTCAGAGCTAACTAGGGAAATGTAGGTGGACTTTTTTATCCTGTCAGCCAATTCCCAAATAACCAACATGGAGACTCAGTATTAATTGTAAATGTTCAACTGATAGCTCAGGCTTATTGCTAACTAGCTCTTACAACTTAAATGAACCTATTTATATTAATCTATGTTCTGCTATGTGGCATTACCTCTCTTTCATCTTGTACCTCCTGTTTCCTGTCCCTGTCTCTCGCTGGTAACTCCTCCAACTCAGCCTTTCTTCTTCCCGGTGTGCTTAGTCTGGTTTTCCCACTTAACCTTACCCTGTCCAGCTATTGGCCAGTCAGCTTCTCTACTAAACCAATCATAGCATAATTTACACAGTGTACAAAAGGGTCATTCTACCACAGGGAACTGTACTAACATGTGTGTACTACATTGAGTGACCTATTAGAGATTAATGTTTGTAGAGAATAATCACAGGAGGTGTAGAGTGTGGGTCTGGTCTTCCCTCATCCAAAGCCCTAAAACTGTGGTCCCCAGTTCATGGCACTAATGGAAAATAGTGGAACCTTTTGGAACCAGGGCCCAAAGTGGAGGGGTACCTTGAAGGAGATATTAGAACCCCATCCACTTCCGTCCTTTTCTTCTAGGACATCGTGGGTTGAGAATCTTGTCCCCTACCATTTCCTGCTGCTCCACCACAGGCCCTAAACAATGGGACCAGTGACCCAGGGTCTGAACCCAGCAAAACTAAGCTCAAATAAACCTCTCTCTCAGAAAGTTGTTTATCTCAGGTATCCCTTACAATAATGAAAAGTGAACACATAAAACCCTTGGAATAGTGCCTGGCACAATATCTTAGTCCAATCACTGCTAACCAGTCATTATTATAATATTAATGATTATTGGCTATGTTTGGAGTTCCCCCATAGACTGGGGTGTTTAAACACATGATCCCAAGCTGGTGGGACTGTTGTGGGAGGGTGTGGGGTCTCCAGGGGGTGGGGACCTCAATGGAGAAAGTGCCTTACAAGGGAGAGACCTTGCAGCTTTTATACGGCTATAACCAAGACACAGATCCCGCCCCACTTCCCTCTGCTTCCCGAGTGACTATGGGCTGTATCCAGATACCTCACATTTCTACTGCCTTGAAGAGCCATACCTCCTCAAACTGTGAACCAGAATAGATTGTTCTTCCAGATTGTTTCTCTTTGTCGGGTAGACTGTCACAGTGAGAAAAGTGATTAATGCAATATTTTAATCAAACATTTAAGATTTCTTTTTTTTCCGAGGCAGGGTTTCACTACCTAGCTCTGGCTGGTCAGGAACCCCCTATTTTTACCAGGCTGGCCTTCAACACAGAGAGATCTGCCTTCAAGCTGATGAGGTGGAAGGTGTTTTCATCACTATTTTATTTTATTTTATTTTACCACCCTGAGGGACTGAATCCAGAGTTCGGAGCATTGTAGGCAAGTACTCTCCTAGTGAGCCACACTTTCAGATCATCAGACAATCATTTAGAGGGGAAAGGGGGCCATCAAGATAGGCCAGGGAATAAAGGTGTTCACCACCACACAAACCTGGTGACCTGAGTTCAATCCCCAGGACCCACATGGTGGAAGGAAGGATCAACTCCACAGAGTTGTCCTCAGACCTCCACAGGCACTGCCTCTACATGGTACACATACATACATACATGCATGCATACATACAGGCAGGACAACACTCATACACATAAAACAAAAAATAAAAAATACATCTTTAAAAAAAAAGAAATACAAAATTTAGATAAAGAATCCTCTGCCATAATCTACCAAATCAGGTGTAGCACATGAAAAATGCACTCATGTCTCCAAAGAGAATCTGCTCTTCCTCAAAAGACTGGCAAATAAATATAATTCAAACGTCTTTATTTGAAATAAAGTGCTTAGAATGTGCACCTATCATTTGCATAATTTTATGGTTTAATTAACTTTTGAATTTCCTGCTAATTCCCATTCTGATCCTATGGGTCTGCGGCTGGTTTTAATAGTTGCAGACCCCAAATTCAATAGGAAGGAGAGTGGACAATGGGACATGTGCTTAATGGGCACAGGAGGCCTAGGACAAGAGCTAGCCAGGATTTCAGCTTCTGTTGGCAAGAAAGTAAACACTAAAGAGAAGAGTATGAGGGACCTTAGCTGAGCGGTAGGGTGGGCTTTCCAAGGGTGCTAGGTCGATGCAGGAGAGAAACAGGGCATAGGTCCAGAGCTAGGACTCAAGAAACAAAAGGCAGCAGCGAGCTGACAGAGGGTCCCTGGGAAGGCTGATGCCTTTTGCTGCCAACCCCCACTTTATGCTGGTCACAGGGCACAGACAGCCTTGGCTTCAAGCTGGTATCCAGAGACAAGAGAATAAGAAAGGCCTCAAGGTGCATCTTGACCCAGTTCCACAAACAGACACAGATGCTGATATTCGCTCTCATTCTGAAAGAATTTGATGTGGATTTCGAGCCTATGGGTTAGACTTGTTGTACCAAATCACTTGAAATAGGAAAGCTAAATATTTTTCACTTTGAAGATGGTTTCCAGGCATGACTGCTGATGGACCTCTTCTGTACTTACAGGAAGTTCATAGATTTCCCAATAACCCCCAGGCTCAGGAAAGAATTCCAATCCCTCTCCAAATGCCACATCTCGAAAGCAAACCTCGCATGCCTGCCTTGTGCTTAACCATTGTCTTCCAAACCACATAAATCAAAGGCTTTAACAATCTTCGCCATTTACTAAAAAAGGCCTATTTTATATATTTTGTGAATGATACCATAAAGCTGAACTGCACATTTGTATAACAGAACTATAACTTGAACTTTTGCTGTATTCAAAATGTTTGCTATATTCAAATTTTTTGCTATATTCAAAACTCTGTAGAGTTCACTACTTCGATATAATTAACAGTTGATTGCTACTTTTCTGAAAATATCCACTTTCTGTGGATCAGAATTAAATGGTAATATAGAATTTGATTGTGTCAATGGGCAGTTTTAACTAAATGGTAATATAGAATTTGATTGTGTCAATGGGCAGTTTTAACTAAATGGTAATATAGAATTTGATTGTGTCAATGGGCAGTTTTAACTAAATGGTAATATAGAATTTGATTGTGTCAATGGGCAGTTTTAACAGACACATATGCTCCTTTTGCTTGGAAAGAGCCTGACCTTCCAAAGCCTCTCGTGTTGATAATGCCTATTTACTGCCCATGAAAGCCACCTCTCATCTACAGAAGAGAGTGTAATAAGTAAGCAGAAATCATTCGGATTTGTTCCTCAGTGGAAATATGACCACATAATTCTGAGGACGTGAGATATGTTCAGTGCAATAAAACTTAATTTTAACTTGAAACTAAAGTTTTTCCTTTTCTTTTGTATTGTGCAAATGTGTGCATGGTGCATGCATGTGGGTGCACAGGCCTTGCTGTGTGCACTCACAGAAGCTGGGGGAACAGAGAAGGGTCCCGCCTGATCTCTCTCCACCTTATTCCCTTCAGACAGGGTCTCCGTGAACCTGGACTTAGCCTGATGGGTAGCGAGCGTCAACTGTCCTCTTGTGTCCACTTCTTATAGTATTGGGGTTGAGGTGCTTGCATGGCCACACCTATCCTCTTACCTGGGTGCTTGGGGGTTGAACTCAGGTCCTCGTGCTTGTACAGCAAGCACTACCACCTACTGAGCCATTTCTCCAGGCCCATAACTAAGCCCTGTTCCAGAGAAGTGGGTTTTGTCTAGTGTCCCATGCAGGGTGTGTTCTGTGGTCCTAACCGACTAAAAGAGGAGCTGTTGAAAATCTTATGTTAATGAAAGCCTGAGATTTAACTTCTTTCACCAGCCAAGGGTCAGAAATTAATGTAAAGTATACACAAGTTCCAGTTATTTATCCTTGAATTTGTACAAAAGCCATGCCTACTATAAGGGGAAATCAAATGGGATAGCATATGTGTCAGAATGGTTTTAAAACAGGTAAGGCATGCCCACATTGAGGACACATTATCAAGAGCTGTGAACTTTGGGGTCAGAGTACATTCATTATATGTAATTTATGCTAATACTGGAAAATCGTATGTTTCTCTTGGTTGCACTTTCTTTGGGAGTGAGAAGAGAGGAGCCTACAAAACTTTGTGCATGCTCTCTGCCACAGCAGGTGACTTACTAGGCCCTTACACCCTTCAGCAGAGAGAATACATGCCCCTTGTGCTATTAAACAGCTCACGGTGGTTGGGATACTAAAATTAAGAAGACATGAACCCTATTAAATTGCCCTCAAAGGATTCAAAAAAGCCAAAAGACCTTTTCCCATCCAGACACCATAGCAGGTTTAACATGAACATAGAGCATGCGTGGAAGCCCACCGTGTTTGTTTGCTCAGCCATAGTCACACAGCTGTACCTAGGGGTTCTATTTTTTAAACTAAACCCAATAAGACTTCTATTTTGCCTATAAATAGGCCTTCCTCTCATTCCCACTCCTGCCTCATTTAATTTTTTATTATTATACAACTACAGTACTTAATGAAACTTTTTGAGACATGAGAATTCATTCAGACAATAATTCCGTGGTACAGTCTCCCTCTCTCTCTCTCTTTTTTTTTTTTTTGGCAACATTTTTAACGAGGTCACTTTCCACTTATTCTCCTGAAAGATGTTGGAAACTGGAAGGAGGAAAAATTCAGAGGGAGGGGAAGGAGTCATTGCATCCTTCAGAGCATCTGTGACAGGAAGCCCCAGGCAAGCAGCCCAGAGCCACAGGAAGCCAAGAGCCTTTCTTCCCAGCCCTCTCTCCAGCTGTGTGTCAAAAAGGCTGCGTTCCCAGACCAACCGTCCTCCATTTGGTGATGCTGAACCACAAGGCCCCAGCCTGTGTCCCAGACCTTGAAGATGTATTTTCTGATTTTGGAGTTTTGACTTGTCATTGCCGGTACAGGCCAAGCATGACTGTGGCTCTACCCCTGTGGAGTTCTACAGTCTTCTCCGGGAGCGGACTGTTTCCTGAGGTGCTTCCCAGACATGAGTTAGGTAGGAGAGGCCAGTAAAAACTAACCAGCTGTCAAGAAACAACACCAGGTCAAAGCCTGCCAAATGTTAGACATTCTATCATCTATGATGGTCTCTTAGAAAGTTTAGCATCCTAAAGGATTCCTGTCAGGTTCGGTTTACAGTGTGGTTGAGGAAACAGGAGTTATTGGTCTAGAGTCTGAGGTTTTATACTGTGTATCAACCCACTTATAACATCATGCTTCCAATACCTGGGGCAGAATAAAATATGTCAGCAAGTTATGCTTTCTTCTGACCTTCAGATAACAGCTATGGTTTTAGCCCTTTACATGGGGACACACAAACAAATAAATAAGAAACATGCCGCGTTGAGAGAGGGAGAGTTCCTCAGTTGTTCAAAGGGGATGCTCTCAGAAAACTTCCTGCTTCTGATCTGATGGTGTCTAACTACCAATAAATCAGGGCCTTTGGGGAAACTGTAAACCTCATCAGTTGACGGTACATTGATTCTTCTAAGTCCCTAAGTGTCATTAAAGGGTTGACTGGCCCCAAACCTTGTGACCCTGAAAGAATATAGCTGTTTCTCAAACAGGGGCCAGTTAGCTGGAAAGTTGGTCTTCCTGGCGATGACTGTAGAAATCAGGGCCTGCTAGCAGGGCCAATAAGCAGCTTTTCCTATGCACCTAACCCGTCACCCTCCAAGGCTTCCAACACGAGGCTTTGCAGGCCCATCTCAGCCTTTTTCCCTAGTGGTTCCCCAAGGAGCTTTCTTATCCCCCACCCCCAAATGCTGTACAAGAACTAGACTTTACCAGGTAAGAATTGAGCCATAGGATGTTTTCATATGTAGCTTGCTGTCCTTTTCTATAACATACATATTAGACAGGCGGGCACCGCTGACTTCTTGGGTCAGATAACAAGAGGCTGACCTGCAGGCAGTGAGGATGCTCACACCAGCCTCGGCCTCTGTAAAGAAAGCTTCCATGCGGTCCATGAACTAGCTGCCACGTGCTGCCCTCACCTGGAGCAATGAAAACCATCTCCAGACCTTAGGAGATGTCCTATGGGAGTCAACAATAGTTTCATTGGTTTTTTGTTGTTTGGGTTTGTTTGTTTGTTTTGAGTCTAGGCCTCAGGCAGTCTGAGCTGGCCTCAAATTTACTACGTAGCTGAGGATAACCCTGAAATTCGGATCCTAAGTGCTGGGATTCTAGGTTTACATGGCCACACCCAGCTTATGTGGTGCTGGGGGTGGAATGCGCACTCAGCAAGCATCTACCCTACTGAGCTAAATTCCCAGCCCACATTACTTCCATCAATACATAATAAACAAGAAGCAGGCTCACGGAGGTGTAGAGAAAGAAAGAACAGGACTTTTGGCAAAGTGCAGAAAGAGTGTTAAAAACAGAAACTAAGAGAAAGACGGGGCAAGAAAGTGTAGCGTGGGAGACAGGGCAGGGCCGGGAATACTGGGGAGCCAGACAGACTGCCCGCTGAGCTCAGGGTCCTGGGCTATTCTGCCCACTCTGCTCTTAGGGCTCCCAGGATTGGCCCCGTGGCGGTTTATTGGGTTGTTCTATTTATAATCCTGTGGATTCGTTTCCTGACGTGTAATCATTAACTGTTTCTTTTAGCCGTGGATTCTTGGAACAGCTTTGGCAGAATCTGCCCTGGCTGAGGTGGAATTGCTGGGCAACCGGGCCTCTCAGCAGATAGCTGAGTTACCCACATGCCTGCCAATCCCTGTCCTAATCGACAATATCTGCCCTCCCCTAGCTGCCTCTCAGCAAGCTGAGAACCGCTCTAGATGTTGTTCTTTTGCAAAAAGCCCCTCCCTGAAACACCCGACCACACGCTGTTCCGCTTCTGTGTTTGAAACCTGTCATGAGATTTTATAGGAAAAAAGAACTTCAGGTCTTAAGATAAGAGCCTTGATTTTAAGGCAGTGTTAGTGATGTCAAGAGCATCATTTCCCACACAGGGCTGAGAAAAGATTGCAGATACAAGGACAAACACAGACAAAATGTTGTTCGTTTCCTCAGAGCACCCGCAAGGACCCAGGGATCTAAGGGACCCCTCCCCTTGAAAACAAGCTATCAAGACGGTCTCGGTGCTAGGAACCCCCAATCCCAATGACACACCCACCCAAGATGGCCCCCAGTGAAGGAGTACCATGTGTGATGTCTGTTTGGACCTGAGGGATGAGATGAGGTCTCTACTGTCAGCGTGGGAGGAGACCAGCACAGCAGAAACGGGGAAGGTGGAAGGACAAGGACGTTTGTTTCCTTCCAAGGGACCGATCAAGAGACGACACAATGCAGACAAAGAGAGCAGGCCATTTCATCAATCTCTAGACGTCAAGATGTGCGCGTACGTTTACTGTTTGATCAGTTACAGTGGAAGCTAAGATTCGGCCTCAAATGTTGACTTTTCTCTTTTGGCCCATAATAATGAGGTTGTCAGCTGGGCTGACGGGATGGCTGATAAGCCTTACATTTCCCGGCTTGTATGAGGTCTTTTGCTTCAATGCTGGTTGAGATAAATGTTTTATGGGAAACTCTGAGGCTGGTGACCTCTGCTTCTCCTTGCTTCTGTCTGGAAAGTCAGCTAATGGATGAACTAGGGGCTGATATTGCTGGATCAGATGGCTACAGAGTGTGAGCGGAATCCCAAGTCGCCAAGGCGCAGAGTGTTCTACCTGCTCGGAACCATTGTCACACTCATAGGGGAGAGATAAATGAGCCATCTTGTTTGACTTTCCATTATTTGGGGTTCCCTGCCACATTCCATTTTTATCTGCAATTACTAACTCCCAGCAATGAATGACAGCCATTATCCTTCCAAATGAGGGAGCTGAGACTTAGCTGATACATATCTGTCCTACTTAGAATTTCTACGTCTGCAATGAAACACCATGACCAAAAGCAAACTGAAGAACAAAGGGCTTAATTGACTCACACTTCCACATTGAAGGAAGCCAAGACAGGAACTCAAACAGGGCAGGAACCTGGAAACAGGAGCTGATGCAGAGGCCATGGAGGAGTGCTGCTTACTGGCTTGCTCTCCATGGTTTGTTCACCCTGCTTTCTTATAGAACCCAATGTAATGGTTGTTCTGTCTCTTTAAGAGACAAGCCACGCCCACTCCCTC
>LOEQ01011770.1:20317-32954 GCA_001685075.1 Bramus lutescens
TCTTTCTTTCTTTCTTTCTTTCTTTCTTTCTTTCTTTCTTTCTTTTCCCAAGAATTCAACCAGAGAACTCCAACAGCTGATAAACACCTTCAATAATATGATAGAATACAAGATCAGCTCAAAAAATCAGTAGCCCTCTTATATACAAATGATAAAGAATCTGAGAAAGATCAGCATTCACAATAACCACAAATAACATAAAATATCTCAGTGTAACACTAACCAAAGAACTGAAAGACCTGTATAACACGAACTCTAAGTCTTCAAAGAAAGAAATTGAAGAAGATATCAGAAAATGGAAATATCTCCCACGCTCTTGGATAGGTAGGATTAACATAACAAAAATAAAAATTCTACCTAAAGCACTCTACAGATTCAATGCAATCCTTATCAACATCCCAACATAATTCTTCACAGACCTTGAAATAATAATACTCAACTTCTTATAGAAAAAAAAACAGTATACCCAAAACTGTCCTGTACAATAAAGGAACTTCTGGAGAATCACCATCCCTAACATCAAGTTCGCTTATAGAGCCACATTAATGAAAACAACTTGGTATTGGCATAAAAACAGTCAGGTTGATCAATTGATCAAAGACCCAGATATTAATCCACACACCTACTAACATCTGATTTTTGACAAAGAAGCTAAAATTTTACAATAAAAAAGCATCTTCAGCAAATTAGTGCTGGCATAACTCTATGATAGCTTGCAGAAAAATACAAATAGATCCATACCTATCCCCATGCACAAAGCTCAAGTCCAAATGGATTAAAGACCATAATATAAATTTTACCATGCTGAACCTGACAGAAGAGAAAGTGGAAAGTAACTTTCAATGCATGGGCACAGAACACCACTTACTAAATATAACCCCAGTAGCACAAGACTCTGAGAGCAACAATAAATAAATGGGACCACCTGAAATAGAAAAGCTTCTGTAAAGCAAAGGACACAATCAAAAGACAAAAAAGGCAGCCTACTGAATGGGTAAGGATCTTCACCAACCTCACATCAGACAGAGGACTGATCTCCAAAATATAAAAGAACTGAAGAAATTAGACATCAAAATATCAAATGATCCAATTTAAAAAATGAGATACAGACATAAAGAGAGAATATTCAACAGAAAAATTTCAAATGGCCGAAAGACACTTAAGGAAATATTTCACATCTGTAGCCACCAGGGAATTGCAAACCAAAATGACTCTGAGATACCATCTTAACCTGTCAGAATGGCTAAGATCAAAAACACCAATAATAGCTTATGCTGTGAATGTGGAGTAAGGGGAATTCTCCTCCATTGCTGATTGGAGTACAAACATGTAAAACCAGTTGAAATCAGTATGATAGTCTCAGAAAATTGGGAATCAACTGACCACAAGACCCAGCAATACCACTCTAAGGAATATACTCAAAGGATGCTCAATCATACTACAGGGACATTTGTTCACATTTTTTCTCTATGTCCTTCATCCCTTTTGGATCTCACAATCTTTCTGTCTCTTCTCCTGTGTTCTTTGAGCTCTGAGTTGAGACATTTGATGAAGATGTTACAATTATCACAGTGTTTTCCAAGGCCTCTCTTTGAATGCACATTGCTCAGGCATGGATCTGTAGATCTGTTCCTATCTACACCAAGGGTAAGCTTCACTGATAATGACTGACTAAGGAACTGATTTATGAGTATAGCAGAATTTCATTAGGAATCATTTCATTACTACATTCCTTTACTATAACCTCATTATTTTGTTTATAGTATGTCCCTGGCCTATCAACTCTCAGATTCTTGACCACCCAAGCACTGTCAAGGATGAGTTTCATCTCATGAAGTGGACCTTAAAGGCAATCAGATACTGGCTGGATATTCTCACAAACTTGGTGCCATTATTGCACCTGCATCTCTTGCAGGAAGTTCACCATTAAAATGGAATGGTTTGTTGCTGGGTTGGTGTTTATCTATCTTCTTTTGTAATGCATAGAATACCTTCCAGTACCATGAACATTAGTCATTAGGGATATATTGGTTTGAAAGAAAATCACTCCCTTAGGTTAACAGGGAGTAGCACTCTTAGGAGTTGCAACCTTGTTAGAGGAAGTGTGTCACCAGGGGCATGCTTTGACTTCTTAGATACTCAAGCCACACCCAGTTTGACATTCTCTCTTCCTGATGTCTTCTAATCTTTATGTAGAACTCTCAGCTGCCTCTCCAGCACAATGTTTGCCTGCATCCTGCCATGCTTACCACCATGATGACAATGGAGTACACCTCTAACATATCAGCCAGATCCAATGAAATGCTTTCCTTTTAAGGGTTGTTGTTATCATAATGTCTCTTTACAACAACAGAAACCCTAACAGAGACAATGGGTAAAATTGCTAGGTAAGCAGCAGCTTGATTCCTCAATGAAATATTTAAGAGTTGTTTTCTGCAATAGTGTCTTGCCATCAGCTTGTGGTGAGAAACAAAAAGCCTCGACAAAAGCCCATTTTCTTTGGGTTCTCATGGGGCCCCTTTTGTTGACAACCAGATTAGATGAACCATTTCTGTAACTAGAGGCTTCATTAGCGATGAGGGCTTTTCAGTTAGGGCTCTATCTCCCATGTTATTTGGCAATTTCATTTAGATCTCCTGTATGTGTACATTTTAGGAAGCTTCTACTATATTTGATTGATGTAGGAGGTCCTTCTATTTATGTGTTGCTTTCATTGGTTGAATAAAGATACTGCCTTAGCCTTTTGATAGGGCAGACTTAGGTAAGGCACGGAGAAAACAGAACTGAATGCTGGGAAGAAGGGCAGACAGAGAGCTGCCATGGAGCTGCCTGATCAGACATACTGAATGCTTTCCGGTAAGCCATGACCTCATGGTGATACAGATGAATAGAAATGGGTTAAATCAAGATGTGAGAGTTAGCCAATAAGAGGATAGTGATAATGAGCCAACCAGTAATTTAATGAATACGGTTTCTGTATGATTATTTCAGGGGCTAAGCTAGCCAGGTGGCCGGGACAAACAACCAGCCTGCTGCTACTGTTACATTGGATTTTTCAAATAACCCTTGGTTTTGGCCATTCCCCATTCCTTTCTACATCTCCCTCTTCCCTTATTCTCTCTTTTTGATAATTCTCCTATCTTTCCAACCCTGATCTTAGCATCTTGTATGAACACACATTAGCCAGAAAGTCTAGTCAGAAAGATTTCAAGACAACATTCCAGGGAATATGAGTAAATGGTTTCCCCAGGTAATTTACATTTGGCTTTTAGTTCTTCTTTCTCTTCATGTTCCTGGAATATGTTTTAAACATAAACCTTTAGTTATCTCATTTCAAACTTTAACATCTACAGGCATGTTTGAAGTATAGGGATAATCTTTATTATTTGTTTACAGCAAAACATATTTATCTTTCTTTTAGAAAAGAGATCACCTTTATGTCCTTCTGAAAGTTTAATTACGTCAGTAAATTTCATATGTATGTTTCTCAAATATTAGTACTCACAAAAAGTGAGCATGTATTTAGCAGTTTTGTATAATAAATTTACATAAATAACTCAAATATATAAATCTGTAGATCCTGGGGAGAAAGATTTAGAATTTAGGAATTTCTTTACTGTTCATATTTAATGATTTTGGATAATTTATTATTATTAATTTGCTGATATTTTTAATCTTTCTAAAATCTATTTGTAATACTAATTTTGAAATCTTTGTCATAGTCTTTGGCTTATCTTGTTCTAAAACTTAGGTTTAACAATTTAGCCTAGACATAAACATTGTCACACATTTGGAAGGGTCATTTTAACTAAAATTAAAACACAAAAAGATGTGGATATTTAAAACTGCAAAATTATTCATTTTAATTTTTATCCGCTTTATTGCTAATGAAAAACTTGTCTCATTTCTCATATTGAAATGTTATTCGCTTTTATCTAATACTTTTACATGCCTGATACTTCACGTGGAAAGATTAAATTATTTTCCTGTAGAACTATCCCAGAAACCATGGTATCTTTTGCAAACTATTATGTTTATGATGCTTCTAAAAAATAGTTTACTATAAAGTAACAAACAAGACGTTGGTTTCAATTCGTTGTTTCTTTTGTATGTCACAATTTTCTTTTCCTTTCCATTCACTTACTGGTTAAGAATATTTACCTTCTGAACTTTTCTTTCTATAGAATTTATGCTATAGAATAGTTCATTGTTCAACACATTGGGTGAATAAAGAAAGATGTAGAAATACAGAACCATTGCCCTTGATTAACTGGAAGAGATAAATAGACATTTTTCTAGGAAAAATGAGGAAAAAGGTATTATATATTAAAAGATGCAACTTCCCAACAGATGTCCTGATCTTCTGGCTCTCACAATTCTATCTCCCCTTGTGCAGTGTTTCCTGAGTTAATACAAAGTGGTCAGTCCTGAAATCTTTTATATTATAAAGAGCAATACACACACACACACACACGCACACACACACGCACACCAACAATTTTGAACACAGAAGCCATGAATTTGGGCGAGCTTGAAGGGGGAGTGGATGGAGGACAGAGTTAGGTAAGGTAAAAGGAAGAATGAAATAATGATAATTTAATATAAAAAGAATTTGAAGTGAGTTTTCACAGTCAATTACACACAGATTAAGACTGTCTGAAGTCTGCATGTGGGCTCATGATTGAGTGTGCCTCTGCTTATTCCCATCAGTCAAATTATTTTGTTCAACTCATTATTATTTTCATTTTCTTTTGTGTTTTGAGAAGGTGCCTCAGTATGCTGCCCAGGATTTACTTGAATTAATAATCTTCTTTCTCAAATTTCCCAAGTACCTTCTGTTGTAGAATGCACCAGCAAGTTTAAAAACTCAACTGGCTTTTAATTATGAAGTTGTCAATTAGAAGTTCCCATTCAACTTTAGTCAGCTTTCTTGGATTTTTAGTTTTAACCTGAGAAATTGAAACTGCCTGGAATGCTGACTCTATGAGAGAAGGGAGAGTTTACTTTCTTCTTTGAAGCTGGCACTTCAGTGAGTTAAGCGAGGAGTACACTTGTTATTCTTTGCAATTGTTTATTTTTCCAATCTGGATCTGTAGCTTTGGTATTTCTCTAACAAGGAAGAGCACAGGCACAAAGCATGGAGCGTTTCCCAAACTAATATGTATTTATTTCTCTGTAAAAATATAAGATATGGAATAGTGATTCAACGAATGTTTTCTTGGATGAAAGTGTCCAGGATGGGATGGGACAAATTTCAGTTGGTTCTTGCAATACTGTCACTTGCACTCAAAAGAGAAAGTGAAGTATTATATGCCAATACAGCTTGCTCCATTTCCTAGGAGTTGGAGCCTCTGCAAAACTCATGCTCAGATTTTAATGTAGCAAGAAAAGGCTTGTCTTCTGATTCATTTCCCATGCCAATAAATGTCCTCTCACCCCAGGAGTTTGAACAACTGAATTAATGGTGGATCACTCCTGATTATCTTGTCTTTCACCAATAGGCTTTTTATTCTTTTGCAAACAACCATGCTTGCAAATCCTATGGTTTCACATTTTAACAAACACTGCAAAAATAGAAAGTTCTGGACCTCCAAAATAAAATATTGATATATACATGCATATATATGTGTGTATGTATATGTGTACATAACGATGCAAAAACATGCTTAAAGGATGAATAATTAATTTGTAATTTGTATGACTATAATATGGCATTTTATTTACATGTATATCATATTAATGCATTTGTGTTTTTTATATTTTTTGTTCACTTAATTAAAGAATTTAAAACTGAGGTAGTGACAGGATTGAATACTGGAAACAAACCTGCTATAAATACTTCCACATAAGCTATGAGGTCATATGCAGTTCAGGTTACCTGGTGAAATGCTATTTTTTATAGAATTAAATTATTAAAATAGGTTTGTGACTGGATACATTGATATAATTAGAATTTAAAATATTAGAAAAAACTCATGGAGTGTTGGAGGGGCCAGTCCCTGATAACAGTTATTAATAATTATTGCTCCACCATCTCAATTCCCCTTGCATCAATAGAAACATATCTTAGAGATACATAATTAAAGTAAACATAACTCCCAAGACCCTCAAAGTCAATACAAGAGTACTGAAAAGAACATTACACAAACACACACATACACACACACACACACACACACACACACACATATATATATATATATATATGAAGTTGTTGAAAACATTGACAGATAGGTAAGGAGACCTCAAGTCAAGAATATTGAAACAGGAACATGCTGACCATGGTTAAAAATGTACATTGATGGCTGAACTCATTTATGTAGGTCCCTTTGTTCTGGTGAGAACTTGCTCTTCATGTGTTCACTATTTTTATTGCTTGGTTCTGTATGCTTTTGTTTGTTTGCTTGTTTTTGAGGGTGTATTTTGTTTTGTTTAATATTTTTTCTTCTTGTTAGGAATTACATATGCTTTTATGGCTAAAAGAATGAAAACTTTGTCTTTGGACTTGAATGTCCAAAACACAGAGATCATTATTAACTTTGCAAATTGTATCTCATTTTAGAATCACAAGAAAAATTTGGAATTCTTTGGGCATATTTCAGGAAGTGCTGTGGCTGAGTCACATGGTAGACTTATTTTTAACTTTTTCAAAATTTTCTATACAGATTAACAGAGTGGTTGCACAAAGTTGCATTCCCGCTAACAGTGAACAAGGGTTGTTTCTTCTTTTCACAACCTCATCAGTGTTTCCTTTAGTTGTTTTGTTGATCTTTGCCATTCTCTGTGGAGTGAGACAAAAATCTCAGTTGATCTCATTTTTATTTCTCTAATTGCTAATGTAATGAACACTGAACTCTTTCTTAAGCATTTAACTTCTTTTGAAAACTCTGCATAGATCTCCAGTCCATGTTTTAATTAGATCATTGGTTTCTTGGTTCTTTCTATATAGTTGACATTAATTGTTTTTCAGATACATATCTGGCAAAGATTATCTCCATTTCTTCCATTTCTTTTTCATTCTACCAAATATTTCCTTAGCTGTAGAGAAATATGTCAGATTGTTTTTGGGTTTATAATTTAATTATTGCATTTCTTCCTTCCTTTTCTTCCCTTCAGATAGTCTCATATAGCCTTTCACAATATCCTGTGATTTATTGGCCTCTTATTTTTACTAATTGTTATTTATTTCATATATATATGTGTATGTATATACATGCGTGTGTATTCCTAAATATAGCTTATTGAATCCACATAATTCTCCCTGTGTGAATATTTTCAGGGCTGAATATTTGGCATTAGAGAACCGATTGGTGTACTCTTCTCTTGGGAAGGCCATCTCACTTGCCCAGCTTTCTCCCGTCTGTCTGTACTTTCTTGTGTAGAGCTGAAAAGCTTCGTAGGCTGATCTCCATCAGTTTTGCATGTTCACTGCTTTCATCATTGTACAGCTCACATTTGGTGACAGTCATGTTGTTGAGACTTTGTCAGTGTGATTTACGATATCTCTAGGAGATACATCTCACAGCAAACTTTCTGACCCTCTGGCTTTTAAAATATTTCCACCCCTCTTCCACAATATTCCCATATAGTTCTGTACAGGTCTTGAGACTGAGTTCCAGAACTCTGCGTTTTGATTGGTTGTAGTTTTCTGAAGTGGTCTCTGTCGGTTGCAAAGAGAAGTTTCCTTGATGAACAGTGATAACTACACTTATCTGTAGATGGATGGGCAGATGCTTATAGATTAATATTAGGGATTATGCTTGTTTAGTTAATTAGTGCTTGTATATTCTGCTCCAGGAACAATGACCTCATTAACACTAAATAATTACTTCGGTTTCTAGTACCAGCCATGAACTCTTTCTGAGATCCAAGTCATCAAATACAGGACTTAAACCTGGGCACATGTAGTCTTCTTCTGAAAGTACTTTCCTATAACTGCATCACTTCTTCTACAAATTTCAGTGTTCAAGAGTTTAAATTGAGGTCACTGCTCTACTTGGAACTAGTCATAGTTCAGAGTGATACTCACACTCTCAGGTCTAGTTTCATTTATCTGCATGTGGACATTCAATTTTCTTAGCACATTTGTTAAAAATGCTATCTTTTCTCCAGTGTATTATTTTTGCCTCATCAAATATCAAATGACTACAGCTATTAGTACATGCTTGCATTTTCTATTTTGCTACTTGGTTTATGTTTTGGTTTTGTGTTAGAACTATGTAATTATTACTTGAGTTTTATAGTATATTTTGATATCTAGAATAGAAGCCCCTCCATAATTATTTTTTTTCTTCAAGAATGCTTTGGCTGTCTGGGATCATTGGTTATCTATTTCTGTAAAGAATATTGTGGGTATTTTGATTGGTATTGGTTTAAAATGTAATTTTTTGATAGGATGATCACCTTCACAATATTAATTCTACCAAACATTAAAAACACATTATATTTCCATTTTCTATTGTCTTTCACAATCTCTTTCTTCAGCAATTTTAGCAATGTTTTTTGCAACTCTATTTATAATAGCCAAGAAATAGAAACAACCTATAAGTCCTTCAACAAATGAATAATGAAAATATGGTTTACACCCACAATATATTACTATTCAGCTTTAAAGAGAAATAAAATGAAATTTGCAAGTAAAATAGATGGACCTAGAAAAAGTTATTTTGAGTGATGTAACCCAGATTCACCACATGCTCATGGGCATTTCCTATCTCCAAATCTCCAATGCGGTATATTGACAAAAACAGGAGTGTAACGGGACAGCAGGGGTGGATGAATCTAGGTGGGCTTGGGAGGGGAAGAGCAGGATAAAAGTGATATCATATGAGAAAAAATGGTGAGGGTGCTCCAGTTGGGGATGAGAAAGGAAATTCAATACAGACGGTGAAGAAGAGATGGGAAACAAATAACACAGCTTCTTTGATAAAGCTTCAAAGAATCTTATTTTATGTTTGCCTAAAATTATAGACTATATATGTGTGACTACATGTGTGTATGTATATAGATATATGTCTATATATACACATAAAGATATGTTTTATAATGTATGTAGCGCAAACATAATACACAGCATGAAGCAAGTTATATATCAATGGAAGTTAAGCCACTGGTATATTCCCCACAAAAACAATAGAATAAAGAAAACTCCAGTACCAGAGCTGACAAAACTCATTTTGGACAATAGGTCTAGGTAGTCCAAGTGGCTCCCCCAAAACATAGACTATATAGGCCTTGGTTGCCTCTCAAGAGTTGAGGGAGGGCCCTTGTTGGTAAAGACAGCTCACACCTAAGACAGGACGCAAATGATTTGAGTTGGATCTGACCTGTGATCTAGCCTAGTTCCAGAAGGAACTGTGCAACCTGCCAGAGGAGGGAAATTATTAAACAGTCTCAACCAACTGCAACACCTGTGAACCAGGGCAATTACTTGAAGGGCAAGACATGCACAAAGGTACAATAAGTGACACTTGCGTGGTGATGGCAGTCAACTGTTGTCTAATAGGACCTAAGGACCACTCAACAGACTAGAATTTATGTGTGGTACTCAGATCCCAGCCAAGCTTCCCAGGTCTCCTAAGGCCATGGATATCAGAAAAGAATCTATTACCGCCACTTTGTGAGACCAGCATAATTCTTTCTATATTTGAACATTTATGCTTTTACTCTCAAGTAAGTGAAACTGCCATCACAAAAACCTCTTTTCTTTTTAGTGTAGCTTTTTTATAAGTAAATTTCAGATATTTAGAGATTAACCCTCTAAACATAAAGTATATCCCCACAAATTCAAAGTTTAATACATTTACTCATTTAGTGTTTAAGTAAAGTTCATGAAACACATTGAAGAAATTTTGTAAAGAATTCAGTTTCCAAGTAAAGAGTAAATATGCTTGGGTGTAAGAAGCCTTGATGTTGCCAGGAGTTGGCATCAGCAGCTGGAGTTAGGAAATAGATACAGTTTTTATATTTGTCATATTTATGGTAATGATAGAGATAAAAAATTTAAACTTAATAAGTTCTCTTCAGTGTATCCTTTTTCTATGCTTTTAAAGAGAGAATTAGAATATGATAGTATAAGTTTCTAGCTGATATGAAGAGAAGGTAAATTTGATATTGCAGATATTAAGTTGTTTGACATAATTATTATAGATGGACATAAACAATATGATGAGGAATCAAAGTAAAAATATAGAAATGTCCAACATGGCCAAGAGATAAGGACAGTTAGAAATGTAATAAATTAGAAAGATAAAGGAAAACAAAGTAGAAAAATTTAAAAATTCTAACATTAAGGGAGTTTTAAAATCAAATCTTAGCTGAAAATATTTTTCTTATGCATCCCCTGATATTTCTCTCAAATTTTGACATAAAGGGATATCACATTTCTCCTTCTTTCCTATTCTTTCTCTCACAGTGCTGTAGGAATTCCTACTGCCAGTAGCCTTTAAGTTACCCGCCCAATTAGGCGTGGCCTCTTATACTACATTTGCCCAAGTAAAGTGTCCTTCTGGCCTTTCTTCCACTGTCCTGATTTGGTTGATGTTCCCCGTTCATGTAGAGGACTGTGAGTCTACCCCTACTGAGGTAGTGTGGGATTTCTTTTAAGAGTCCGTCTTCATCTGGCACCCACGTGGATCCAGACTCCACACCTACAGGGCGGATGGGCTTAAAGGCCTGATGGGTCCACAACCCAGAAAGTCTCCTATCCCCGCCTGTTAGGTTTGCTTTTAGACTTGGAACTTTCCCAAGAGTGCTTACTCCCACACCCCACCCTTACTGCCAGCGTTTCCTGCTTCATTCTCTATCACATGACTACTGGTGCAGCTTCTGGTTTGTACTCCCAGCTCCTTAGTTCTGGGTTTCTTGCTTCATGTATGGAATTGATTTAATTGCTTTTATTTTTTTTTCAGTCCTTCATGTGCTTTTATTTTCGTCCTTCAACCATAATAATATGATACCCAAATTTTGTCTTAACCGGTGGGTCTGTAAACACAGGCTTACCATCCCACTTACAGGCAAGGCAAATGCTGCTTCTTGAAATTGTCCAACGATGGACCCTCTAGTCATCCAACCCAGGTTACCCCCTTGCCTGGCTTTATCTTCAGTGTATTGTGTGGCCACTTCTTTGAGTCTCATTACAGACTTTAGCTTTTCCATGACTTTCATGATTTTGCCATGTTTTTCACATAAAATGTGACCTTCACTATACTGCCACCACCGTCCTTAGCCTTCTTGTCAGCACGGTCCCTCCCAGACCACACCTCCTTTTCCCCTTTTTCCAGACCACATTTCCACTTGAGTGACATCTCTTAGGCTTACAGTTGAACTCTCAATTGTGCTTTAAATGCTTTTATTTTGTCCAGCAAAGTGTATTTCTCAGTATTTCAGCAGCACCAAGGCAGGGAAACCGAAGCCGCTCCGGATTTTTCATGGCACCATGTTGCCCCTCTTGTCGTGACTCTGCAACCACAACACATGCTGGACAATAAAGATTATCACATCTAAAACAATTTACCTGATTTCATAATAGGTAATTAATAAATCTATAAACTTAAAAGTTATATAATTGCAGACAACATTAACATTGAAACTTTTAGTAACATTTTGGTAATACTATGGATTGTATTCTGCAAGGCTTATATGGTTATGGTGATACATCCATTCATTGGATATTGGGACTCAGCCTTTTTCTTCATATTATATTCTTAAGAAAATAGTTTTATAAGAGAGCCATGAATGAGGTACTTTTAGAAATGATACAGTCTTTAAGACTAATAATGAACAGCTAGCTAAGTTTTGAAAATCAAAAACTACCTGAAAAAATACTATTAAACAGGGTAACATTAATTTGACAGACAAAATTGAATACATGTCAAAGGGTACTGAGAAATGATCTGAAAGAATTCGTACTGTAGAATTTGACAATAAAAATTTGTTAAAAAGTTATGATAGGTTAGCAGATAGAGTATCTCTCCAGGAAGCAATCTGCACACTATTCATATAATGTCCAAAGATGAGGTGTTATCTTTAAAATAAAAGCTACAGACCTTGGAATCACATGTGCAGAATGAGGACCAGAGGCTAAGTGCCTCAATGAAATCAGTATAAATATATACAGGCCTGGAGATTCAGGCTTTACAAAATGCAGTAGTAAAAAGACTTGACAAATTATTTGAGGAAATTGAGGAAATTATTGGAGCTTGTGAGCAGGGAAAGAAGGCACGAGGCCAGGATTCAACATCGCCAGTAGCTGTGAGAGATGACTTACCCAGGGTTTTAGTTTCCTGGCCTATAATTTACTCTGACAAAGCATCATGTTCTAAAGGCCCAAAAGGATTCAAAGAAGGTAGATGGATACCTATAGGAATAAACGATCTAAAAGAAATTAAGCAAGCTGTCATAATTTATGGCTTGCATTCTGCATTTGTTAGGGAGATGGTAAAGACAAGGGCTTCCAGCATTAAAGTGATGCCGCATGACTTCCTTAAGTTAGTTTCAGCAATCCTGGATAACGGGCCTCAACTGATATTTAAATGTTGTTTCAAAGAAGAGGCTAAAATTTTAGAACAACAAGGAAAAGCAGAATGACTTGAGACTTCCCATGATCAAATTCTTAGTGGGGAACTTATGCTGACCC
>LOEQ01011770.1:32977-44102 GCA_001685075.1 Bramus lutescens
CAGGTTCAAGCTCTTTATGATGAACAAATCTTGTCCCTATTCCACAAAGCTGCCTTAAATGCTTGAGACAGGATTCAAGAACTAGGAAAATGAATTGAATCATATATCAGTGTTAAATAGGACCAGAGAGAACCTTTTAGTTACTTTTTGTAAAGATTAACTAAGGCTTTACAAATGTGAGTTACAGACCCAAATAATAAATGAATACTTATTGAAACTCTGGCCTTTGAAAATGCCAACACAGAATGTAAAAAGATACTTGGGCCTTTAATGGTTAGATAAGCACCTATGGATGAATGGATCTTGCATACAATGAACACTGAGACTTTTGACTATAATGTTGAATTTTGGGTAGGAGAAGCAATTTCCAAAAAAAACGAGGAGACATAAAAATGTCAAATGTTTTAATTGTGGTAGAATAGGACATATGAAAAGGGATTGTAGATAAAGAATTCCTAGGAATAATATCTCTTCTGGGAATGGCAAGATTAGGAGGACTCAGCTTTTAGTTATATGTATAAGGTTTGGCAAAGGCCGATATTGGACCAATGAATGCAGATCAACATAAGACAGGCAAGGCAACCCAATACCATTGGGAAACTCCTTGAGGGGCCTGTTTCAGGCCCCCAGGTCAAAAGTGGTCTAGTAATTCCCAGTCACTGTGGAGGACATGTCTCACTAGGAAAATTAAAAAATCTAAAGCCTTCTGTAAAAAAAAAAATAAAAACAAACAAAATCCACTGTTCTAAATGGTGGAAAAAAACATGGGGGATAAATAAAAAAATCCAATAGGAAATATGAAATGTATATTCTTGCAGACTTCTATAAATGATCAAAGACCAAAGCTAAGAGTACGTATAAATGGCTTTGCAATTGTGGGTTTGATAGACATGGGTGCGGATATAAGTATCATTACTCCAAAATCTTGGCATCCATATTAGCCTCTTCAAGAGGCATATGTTCAGTTACTAGGAATTGGAACCCTATCTCAAGCGAAACAATACACAACATGGGTTGAATGCATAGGGCCAGGATAGAGAAGAAAACTGAGGCCATATATGGCTAATATTGCAGTGAATTTATGGGCCTGTGACATGCTACAGCAATGGAATGCCCAGATTAACATTCCTGCACTCCCAGAAGCTCATAATTCTGGGAAGGATATTATAAGGTACTATACACAAAGGTCACCACCCAGCTGCATACTCTTAATGACTTTCAAAGACTAATAGGAGACATTTCCAGCCTACGACTGTCTGTTGGAATAACACCTGATCTAATAATTCATTTAAACAAAACCTTAGATGCTGATAATAGTCCCAGAGAGTTAACAGCTGAAGCAGAAAAGGAATTGACAATTGTTCAGGAGAAATTACAGGAGACACATACAGATAGGGTGAATCCAAATCTTAATTGTATTCTAGTCATATTGCACTCTAGAATTTCTCCTACTGGAACTTTTATGCAGTGGGACGATAGTATCTTAGAATGGATCTTTTTTACCATATAAACCAAGTAAAAAATTAAAAATTTATGTGGAAAAAGTCTCTGAATTAATTATAAAAGGAAAATTGAGACTTCGCTAACTAGCAGATATTCGTCAGCTAGCAACTAGTAGTAAGTAGATCCAGCATAGATTATAGTGCCTTTTACTACTGATGAAATTTTAAAAAGTTATGGGAAAATAATGAACCATGGCAAAGAGCTTGTGCTAATATTTTGGGAGAAATTAATAGCAATTATTCCAAAAATGATAGACTTAACCTTAAACACAGAACTTTTTGGATTCTTCCCCAAATTTACGTGTTGCTCTAATAACTGAAGCCCATACATTTTATAATGGTGCAAATAAATTAGGGAAGGCAGGTTACAAATCAGAAAAATTAAGTAAGGTGGGACAAAGCCCTTTTAATTCTGTCCAAAAGGCAGAATTATATGCTAGTCTCATGGTGCTAAGGGATTTTAAAGAACCTCTTAATATAGTTACTGGCTCACAATATGCAGAAAGTGTTGTTTTGCATATTGAAACTGCAGAATTTATACTAGATGATACAGAATTGACTTCATTATTTATCCAGGTGCAAAACATAATCAGGTATTGGCTTGTCCTATATACATAACACAAATCCAATCTCATAAAGGTCTGCCAGTTCCTCTAGCACAAGGTAATGAAGAAATTGATCAATTACTGATTGGAAGTATGTTGAAAGTCTCATAATTCCATAAGAATCATCATGTTATTGGCAAAAGTTTAAAGAAAGAGTTTTCTATTACATGGCAACAAGCTAAGGAGATTATAAAGAGATGTCCTACTTGCTCTTTCTATATAACCAAACACCATTGCCTCCAAGGACTAACCCAAAGGGTACTCAAAGCAATGAAATCTGACAGATGGGTGTGTTCAACTCTGCAAAATTTGGAAAATTAAAATATGTACACCACACCATTGACACTTATTCAGGNAGAAAGAGTTTTCTATTACATGGCAACAAGCTAAGGAGATTATAAAGAGATGTCCTACTTGCTCTTTCTATATAACCAAACACCATTGCCTCCAAGGACTAACCCAAAGGGTACTCAAAGCAATGAAATCTGACAGATGGGTGTGTTCAACTCTGCAAAATTTGGAAAATTAAAATATGTACACCACACCATTGACACTTATTCAGGTTTTCAGTGGGCAACAGCTTTAAGCTTTAAGAAAAGGTTGATTTAGTAATCACACATTTATTAGAAGTTATGGCCATCATGGGTACACTTGCACAAATAAAAACAGATAATGGTCCAGCATGTCTCTAAGAAAATGAAAGTTTCTTTCTTATTATAATATAAAGCATATTATAGGTATACCACACAATCCTACAGTTCAGGCAGTTGTAGAAAGATCAAATTGAACTATAAAGAATATGTTAAATAAGCAGAAAGGGTGGACAATACTCCCAGAAATAGATTACATAATGCTTTATTAACCTTTAATTTTCTTTATGTTAATGAGAAAGGGACAAGAGCAGAAGAGAGACATTGGATAATAGAAAAGTCTTCTGAATTAAATCAGCCGGTGTATTTCAAGGATGTGTTGACCTCAGAATGGAAACCAGGAGATGTGTTACATTGGGGAAGGGGTTTTGGTCTTGTTCCCACAGGAGAAGAAAACAATGGATACCATCAGAATTAATAAAGATTTGCTTTGTAAAAGAGAAATCTCCTGAGAAAGAGAAATGACAGCTCATCCACAATGATGACAACCATACAAGTGGTGGGTTGCAGCAGAGTTCTGTTCTTGGCTTTACAGGAAAATACACATCTTCAAAAATTCAACAGACTCTGGATGTTTGGATGCTGAAAGAAGGAAAAATAACTATCCAATAAAGATCATCAAGAAAAAGGAATATGACTTGTAAGGACAGGTTATCAAAACTTATACTTTTAAATATATACATATATATAATATGTACACATAAACTTATATGTATATATGAAATATAGAGCTGGCTTTGGAGTTGGACAATGACTCTGTCCTTCTCTAAATCCAAGCACACTGTTAAAAAAAATTCAGAGTTTCTATCTCATGTCAAGAGCCGCCTGGTAAGGGACAGAAAGAAGAAAGAATTTAGAAAAAAAAATTTACTTTTCTTCATACCTATTTTTGTCTATAGTGTACCTTCTTAATATATGTATTATATATATGTCTGTATATGTCTATATGAATAATGTCAAGTTTTCTACAATGAGCAATGATTTTTCCTGCAGTAATCTTTGAAGTTTTGAAGAAGAAGATGGGACCCAATAACAACAACTCCACCTGGTTAATATGATGTCGTGATGCTGCTAGTGCTACTATAAGATCTATTTTTTGTACCAGCTGCACAAGATGGTTGCAACTTGGTTAGCTGAAATGGTGTACATTTTTTTCAACGTTCTGGTCAGAGATCCAAGTAGGAACATCAGAAAAAAACCTACTGAATACTCAGAGACTATTTGCAATTATACCAGACAGTAATCTTGGATCTTAACCAACAATTTACTTTCACAGGATCCCATAGAAAGAACATCAGCCCCATGACAGACGGAAGTAATTCTAGAAGATGACATCCCCTCTCCCAACAAAGTTTGTTCTCAGGGTTAGGAACATTATTTAGAGGTGGGTTACAATTGGTATAGGGTAAGGAGTGGAGGAAATTATGTAGGATCAGGGATCTCTTTGAAAAGCAGAAAGGAAGTTAGATGAGATAATAGATTAGTGTGAGCTTAGCTTACTCACACTAATAATAATAGTGAGTAATGTAGTGAATAGTGAAAGCTATTATTTATAGGCAATTTACATTGGTATAGATTCTTGTATATTGATACAGACTTAAATTATATTGAATATGTTCCTATTTTTGTTCACAATATTTGTGTACCTAGGCAAATTATTTTGTCATATTGTATGCATGAATGCTTCTACCTCTGCTTAAGTCATTTTGCATATTTATACAATTTTAGGATATATTTATCATATTGCAATATACATTTCTACCTCTGATTAAGATACTTATATATTTGAGATAATTATCCTCATTTGTTGCACACTTGTTTAAAGATTGTTTAATATTCTTAAATGAAGACTTGCTATTTAGTTTTATAGGTATTAGGATTCATAGGTCAATAGTCACCCTTGTTCATAATACTTATAGTTAGACTAATCAGGTTCTTTAGAAACCTACAAATTATATTCTGTATAGATAGGTAATCTTCAGCCACTTCAAAGAGCTGTAGAATATGGCATTTAAATAAGTTAGGGTTCTGTTGAAGTGAGCCATGATTGCTCCTGGCAGCACTGATCTGTTCCCAAGAAATTGTTGAGCATTAAGGACACTCCACTTGGAGTTTGGTTTTTTTATTGGCAAAACTGGCCTTTGGGCAAGGAACAGCCCCTGCCTCAACCACTGACAAAATGCATGATGTCCAGACAAGACAAGGAGTATACAAGGAAAAAGACTGTCAAATCTTGTCAAGACAAAGTAAGATGGTTTTGAAAAATTCCCTGACTCCGAAAATGGCCTGTCAGTTACTCTGGGCCTTAGCCAAAGTTGGCTGCTCCAACCTTGCAAATGAGACTTTGGGTGGTTGCCCAGGTAGCCAGTTGTCTCTGTCATTTGTTGCACATTTTGGAAATTGCTTGATTGCACTTCCTACGTACTCAAGTAATATTATTTCCCTTCTTGAGTCTTCATTGGGGTTGAAGATGAGATAGTTGTAGTTACTTTTTTTTCAGGACATGGCTAAAGTTATTTATTATACAAGACTTAAACTCATTAGGACAGGATTATTTAAACATTTAAATTATTTAAACATTTATTACATGTTTCTTGCTTGATATTGTTCATGTTGGATGTAATTCTAATTTTTATACCTGACATTTGTTCTTATTGTATATAACATTGTATTAGGCTTAGAACTTTCTTATTTAAACAAAAGGAGAAGGTGCGGTAGGAATTCCTACTGCCAATAGCTTTTAGGTTACCTGCCCACTTGGGCATGGCCTCTTATGCTATATATGCCAAGGTAAAGCATGCGTCAGGGTTTTCTTCTGGCAGCATGATTCGGTTCCTGTTCCCAGTTTGTGCAGAGAACTATAATCTTTGAGTCTACCCCTAAATAAATAACCCTCTNATAAATAACCCTCTATTATACTCAATTCTGAGCTAGCATGGGATTTCTTTTAAGTGTCCATCTTCATCAGACCTGTTTTTTTTTTGTAGAGAGAGACACAAATGTTACACATGATGATCATCTGACGAAGGGCTTTGAAGATAGTGTACCCTAGTTGGCCCTGCAATTGTGTTCTTTGAGATTTATACATTGTTTTTAAATATTGAGGAAATGCAGAAAATTACACATAAGCCTTAAAATGTTTTAATCTCAAGTAGTTGTACTATAACTTCTTTAATTTGCTTTGCACTAAATATTTCATTTTTTTTCTGGATTCCTCTGATGTTGGAGTTCACATAAGGTCCAATTTTAGGAAGTTGGATTTTTAATAAGATTCATTTAAATTATTTCAATATTTAGCCAATCTTGGCATTTCTTAACAGTCCAAGCAGGAGCAAATCGGAGATTATGAAAAAATAACTTTTTAAACTTCTAGAAGAAACTGGAATATGGGTTATTTGACTTCTAAGATCTGAATGCAATGTTGGCAATCTAAATTTGTCAATAGCCTAACATGATACCCTGCCAAAAAGGTTTCTTCTATTGATGAGAGTCATATTTCTTAATTTTCTGAGAAATGTTCTAAGATTTTTGTCTTTACTCACAGTTTTTTGCATAATGCATTAATGTGGTTTCTATGCTGCTGCTACTACTAATACCCACCCCCAACCCCCCCACAGCACACCACACCACACATGCATCTATGCATATGTAAGACACAAATATAATATCCATCTATAGCTTTATTTCAAAAAGACATTAAAATATTGTGTGAGTTATCAGCCATGTAAAGCTCCACTGCTTTAGTTGTACACGTGTACTGTCATGTCTCATTGTTCTCTGAAGAATACTTGACAGAAAGGCTTCATTGTTCCCTTGGACGTTCCTGGGGTTCGGCGAGATAATCAATACTGATCCTGCAACTGCTGCTGGTGTTCATAGGCAGGAGGACCAGAGGGAAAAGTTGGGCAAGATGAGGAAGGATGCCAGGAAACATTTTATAATTTATGCAGTTTTTATGTTAAAATATTCCCTTTGCTTACTGAAAAATGTTACTATTATTATCATTTGGTGGGCCTGAGGCATGGACCACACATCATCTGTCTAAAAATAGATCCACAGCCATTCTCTGTGTCATTATGGAATTCGTTTCCTAATAACTGCCTGTGAGTCTTTGTTAGAATTCAAGCGGGTTGAACTCAGTGCCAACAATGAGGTCTATGTGCACTAATAGGGTACAGTCTGTTCTTAGATAGGCTTTGGCAAAGTCAGAGCAGGGTGTATCAAAAAACTAGGTGCAGTGTGGAGAATCTGGATCTTTGTGATTATGAAAGAAAAAAGGTATGTTCAGTAAATTTATTTTAGCCATACATGATCTGTATATTATGAATTCAGTCATGTAATGAGGGCTACAGATGCCATACCCGGCTTGATTTGAGCCATGCCCCTATTCAGCTTGATATCTGACCTAGATCAGTCACCATGAAAGTGATAGATACTCCTAATAAGAAGATTTATAAAACTAAAAGGATTTTCTGTCTTGTTTTATAAAACCTAAGAAAACTCACCTGTGTTTAGCCCTATAAGCATTGGTATGGGACACCTATACCTCCATAGAGGTATAGGGAACCTGTATTTAGTGACACACAATCTTTGTGAAAAGCTACGGACTATCAAGCAGAAAGTGTTGAGCAATATTATTTTAACTAGGCAAAGATGTGTTACATTTGTTTATGCTGCATTTGTTTAACGGTGTACACGTGTGTGTTTAATTATGTAAAGATATGTGGCATCTGTTTTACTTGTCTGCCTAAGGTACCTGTTTGGTCCAATAAAAAGCTGGACAGCCAGTGGCTAGGCAGAGAAAGAATAGGTGGGGTTAGCAGGCAGAGAAAAACAGGAGAAGCAGAAATCTAGGTTCAGAAAGAAAACAGGAAAGAATGAGAGAGGAAGCAGGAAAAAATGAGAGATACAGCGGGGCAAGAAGATAGGCAGACCAGCCAGCCAACCAGCTATAGAGAAGCAGCGGAAATGGGGTATACAGAAGTAAGCAAGGTAGTAAGCACTGAGGCAAGGGAGATAAAGAGAAGCAGGTACATTTAAGTTAAACGAGATAGCCAGAAACGTGCGTAAGCTAGGTTGAGCAATCAAAACTAATAATAAGTCTCTGTGACAAGATTTGGGAACTGGTTAGTGGCCTAAAAGAAAAAGCCTGTTACAAGAATGTTCACTGACAAGCTATAAATCAAAAGCCATTTTTATTATTTATTTATTTATGAAATAAAATACTTCTATGAAGAGGGGGCGACTGTGTTTGTTGTGCACGTTTGCAGATGAAGATTTATCAGTGACATATGAGCTGTGCAGATGCAGGGTTTTACCGACTGTGGAAATACAGAGAGCTGTACGTGCAGCAGCTTCTCTGGAAAGCACAGCTGCCCGTCCTCCAGCTTCCTCTCTAGCTATCACGCTTTGTAAGTGCAAATACACTTTTGATCTGCAGCAATAACAATCATATGCAACTTTGAAGCAATGACTTTGCTTTCACAGTATAGAAGTAAATTAAAAAATGATATGATTGTGAGTAAAACAGTATAAACTGCATAGTGCTTATACCCCATGGAAACTGCTAGCCAAAGCAGTCTTCACACAGAGGCTGGCAGTAACAAATGATCCGAAAAAAAATGTGCACCTAAATTGCCAAACACCCAGACCAGGTGTGAGGGTTCCTGCTGATGGCAAAGGGATGCTGATTTCTCTGAGCTGGCAGAAGTAGAATAACATCAACTTTGATGAGAAATAATAGAAATAATAGGTAAGAAAGTCCTAGAGAAGATGAACACAGCTTGGAAATTTTTCTTTTTCTGTAACATTTAGAGGAAAGTAGATGCTGGGAAAAATAAAGTCACAATTCCAAATATCTTGCGTGGGAGAGGAAATCACTTAAAATGAGATGCTACACTAAACTAATGTGACATAGTGGCTTCTCAAACAAAGTAGACTGTGTGGTCCCTCGTGGCCTCTCAGAGGTCTAGAGTGGGCCCTTATTGCAGGTACTTCACACTTAGAACACAAGACGCAGAAGATTTAACCTGGATCTGAAACGGAAGCCTCCTTTCCAAGTCTGGCTTCCGTGATACCAGAAAATAGCTATGCAAGATGCCGAAGAAAGGAAGCAGTTCCCACTCCTACTCAGCTAGAGAGTCCATGAGGCACAGCAAAGACCAACATGGCAAGACACCAATAAATGTTCTCATCTGTTGTCAAGTATATTTTAATTCCTATTTTATTTATGTTGATATTTTATACAATTACCAAATAAACAGTACTTACAAGTTGATGATGATCAACAACTGTCTAATTGGACTTATGGACCACTTGACAGGAAGGGAACTATGTCTAGTACTGGAAACTTAGCCAGCTTCCCAGTGAGGTCATGGACATTAAGAACTTATCTAATTCCATACTACTTTTTAAACCTTATCTTTATACACACTAATAAGCATAGCTACCATCCATCATCAAATAAACCGCTTTTTACAACAGTGGAGTCCAACACAGAAGTCCACAGCTGGATGAAATGCAGAGAGTTTAGGGTTTCAGAGAGCCAAGCCTCATTGGATACATTTACATTATAACTCAGAACACAATGTACATGAGAGAGTAGAAAGAATTTAAAGAGTCAAAATTCCAGGATGCCTGTTGTGAAATGGTCCTACAAATGGCTCCGTAAGACCTGAACAATAGCAACATCAATGGACAAATTAACAAGTAAGGGAGAAATTTTTGTGAGGTTCAATAACTAGGCAAAACCTGTAGGAAATTAGTAACCTCTGGGAGAATGGGAATTAGTCCTATTATTGTACCATACAGACTTTTCAACCTGGAAATCATATACATACTAAAAACAAAAATGGACTCACAGGTGGTATTCATATATTTGTGTATATGCACACGCATACATACATATATAAAACCAGGAAGAGAAGCTATGTCCTAGAGAAGGGACATGGGAACAATTGAAGTAAGAGTACCTCAGAGCGGCTAGGAAAAGGAAATAAATGGGAAAGTGATGTAATTCTATTTAATTTTAAATGTAATTCTATAGTTTAAAATTTTGAAAAGAAGTAATGAACAAAATAAAAAGGACTAGAAAGCAGGTGAGATTGAAGATAGGCTAACATGGTCCAATATGTATTATCCAAGCTCTTGAATGAGAAAATGAATGCGTAGGCATCACAAAGCAGAAAAATAAAATTTAAAAATATTTTCCTGAAGTAGAAATTATACATTTATTTTTGAATTTCTTATATTAAGAGAAAATGTTATATTTCCCTTGACATTATGATGTTTTGTACTATATAGACTGGACTGAAATGATAGTGCTTTGAAGATTAGAGGCAGAAGGAACAAGATTTGAAACTTGTTCTGGCTATACAGCATTTTCAAGACCAATCTGAACTACATGAGACTTTGTTAGGAAGACAGTTGGAAAAATTATACACAGAACATCCTTTATCCCCTGCTTCCTGTCTTGGAGAAGAGCTATTCGGTAGCCATGGATGATCACTCACAGAAAGAGAGTGGGACTCCATGCTGTTTTGAGTGAACTCCAAAGGTACCTTAGGGGCTTCCTAAAGAGAACAAATGAGTGTAAATGAACCTTTTAATTTAATTCTCAATTCACAAGAAAGAGAAAGAGGGAAACAATGAACTATAAAACCAGCATATCATCAAGAAATTCAAAACTATGGGAAGTTTAAATGGGTTGTATCAGTTATAAACAATTTGGTGTGTTGGAAGAGAAAAATCACAGATTTTCTCTGTACACTATTACTTTATCTTGTCTCACAACTTGAAATTAAGACCTTATTTCTAAGACAATACATCCTTGTGAGATAGGACTTGGATGAAAAAAGATGCCACTGAGTCAGAAGCCTCACCCATGACGTCAGGCTTTCACAGTATCCGAAGGTTTCTATGAAAGCTGACGAGGAAGAAAGCACCACATCTTTCTCCCCGGCTCTAAAACTGATATGTGAGTGCCTCCCCAGAAAGAAATCCTAAAAGATTCGGTAGTGGAATTTATAGCCTGTGGATAAACAGCAGCCACCTAATTGGATTAAAGACCTACTCAGTAGAAAGGAATTCAGTACTGGTAATAACCATGGTTTGTGCAGTCATGGAACCTAGATGATAATCTGCTACTGCTGATTTTCTAAACTAGTATAGTTTTAATTGCATTCTATTTTTAGTTATTTAGTCATTTATTTGTTTTTTAAAAAACTATCTTTTCTCATTTCTCATGTCAAATCCATTTTCCACTCCCTAGGTTCCTACTGCTCCCTTCACTTCCACCCCCATCTGATGTAGGAGGGTCATCTGTCTATGTGTTACTTTCATTGGTTAATAAAGAAACTGCCTTGGCCCC
>LOEQ01011771.1:28612-40737 GCA_001685075.1 Bramus lutescens
CTGGCCTTGGTGAGCTCTCATTAGATCAGCGCCATCATCTCAGTGGGTGAGTGCACCCCTCGTGGTCCTGACTTCCTACTGTTTACTTTTGGATGAGAAAAAAAAACGTTTTTATGAAGGAGCAAAGAATATTAGGTTGGTGGCTGTAGAGATGGAAAAACAAAACAAAACCATGAATGATCCAGAGATGTTTTGAAAACATAACAAGCAGGGTATAGTGATGAGTGGTTTTGATGAGATGAGAAGGGTGGCTGAATGTGTTGCCCGGTGTTTAGGTAGGATTTAGTGATTCACTCAGTGTACAGTTGTCTTTGATATCTGTGAATTGATCCCCAAGCAGCAGAGTCCACAGGTGCTCAAATTGTGTAGCATTTTTATATAAACTATGCATATCTTCCTGTGAAATTTAAGTACCTATACATGACTGTAATACCTACTGCATGCATGTGCTTAATTGTGTTGGGCTGCTGGGGGGACATAAGGCAAGTATGTATATACACAGTACAGATGGTTTGGGGTTCTTCTTTTTCCAACTAACTTTGTTCTAAAATTGGGAGATCTGCAGGTAGAACCAGAAGGTATGGGTGAACCACTATATATATTTGCTGAGCTTCTTTGGGGGCCAGATGATACTCCAGTGATGGATAAAGTGGGTAATTCCTATCCACGGAGGCGCTGGCATTATATGCCACCACTATATGCCCAGAAAATGGCACTTTTAGGCATCCATACTTTGTCATGTGAGATGCCAGGACCCCACAGAGGACATGTGTTTTCTGTCAATATGCCTTCACAGAGGAAGTGGCATCCCCTGAATGGAGACCTGATCTAGGAGCAGAAACCACCCAGGCTCAAAGTATCAGGCCAGATTCCAACAAATGACAGTGACCTCTCCTTAGAAAATAGATGGGTAGATCTCGGGAATATACCATTTTTGGTAGATCAAATGTGGCTGCATGTTGCTTCTATCTGATACCACTGTGAGACCTATATGTTTGGTTTATTTATCTATTATAATATATATACTTAATTTTCTGGTCCCAGCACTGAAGTGGGGAGATTGTGAGTTCAAGGCCAGCATAGGTTGCACAGCATGACTATGTCTCAAACACCAAAACAGATTACTTTTCTAACTTTAGATTTTATTATTTTAAAAAGGAGGAAAGTCTCAAATTTTTTTTCTTTTTGATCTGCTGGGTTCTTCAGTTTGTATATAGAGAAAAGAAGTGTCTCAAAGGAGATTTTCATTATACTGTTGATCCTGAGGCCAAACACCTGTCTCAGGAGCGATTTGGAGACAATGGAAGAACATATTGGGGGATCTGCTACTGACGTTTACTAGATTACCAAGGAACTATGACTTCCCTACTACATAGCAGGCTGTGTATGTTACAGGGATCATAAAACTAAGAAGCTTTGAGGCTTATTCCAAGCCTGAAACTCATGAAGTTTTATTGAAACACACCCATTTTGTTGATTTGTGTGTGTGTGTGTATATATATANTATCTGTTTGAAATATATCTGCTATCTGACCCTTGGCAGAAAATGGTTGCCAACCACTATTCTATAGGTAAAATTCTGCCAGGGGGAAAAGTTCTGATATCACACTACTCCATAGAGAAATACTACTGAACCCTCTTTCAGGAAGATGTCAATTTACATACTATTATTATGAACATACTGATTCTTTTAAGATCCTGGGATCAAACCCAAATACTGATTTGTAATTCCTATTCTCATTCATTCTTTACAATACTAATTATAACTCCCGAAATTGATTCCATGCAAAAGGATTTGCTCTGCAGTTTGAGAACCACTCATACAAAGAGGTATCTAAAAGCATATCTATTTGAATGACTGTAAAGTCTTTTAATAGTTGTCAGGGTCATAAAATGGAGCATTAGTCAGCATGTGGAAAGCCTGGGAAGATCTATAATAGTCTTCAAAAGAAGCACAGAAGGTGCCCATTGTCTTTGTTTCCTTGTCTCCTGTTTTGTAACCAACTACCATAAATACGGTGACTTAAACTTTTTTTTTTTTGAGACAAGGTCTCATGTAGACCAGGCTAACTTTGAGCTTGCTGTGCAGCTGAGGATGACCTTGAATTCCTGATCCTCCTGGGCTATGCTCCTGGAGGTGCGGGGACAAGAATCGTCTACCCTTCCAGCTTTTGGAGCCCACACAAGTGTTTTGATCCTTTCTCTGAATCTTTTACTTTCTTCTCTCCCTCATAAAGTTCCTGATGATGATATCAGTCTCCTCACCACTACTATAATCCAGAATTGTCCCATTTCAAGATACTTAATCACATCTGAAAATCCCTTGAACTTTAGGTGACATATATAGTTCTGGTAACTAGGATGTGGATACTTGTGATGGGGTACCAGTCTTCTCACAAAACAAAGGGTTTCTTTCCAAAGGTCAACACACATATAGAAAAACATATACACTATGCATGTTCAACAGGATGACTTTGCCAAAATAAAATGCATGCATAAAAATTCTAGAACTGGACCAGGTCTCTAAAAAGGCCACTACTTTGAAGCCTAGCAGTAGAGGTGAACTTAGTCTGCATTTATATTAAACATGGATGGGAATCCCACAATGGGTTGCTCTTCTGTTCCTGACTTTTTACATCCACATTGGAAATGGTAATGGTTTGTTGATTCTTAGTGTTGTTTGGTGTCACATTTTTAAGTGTATATCAAAGCCTGTTTTCTTGACAACATTGCTGATGATCTGGGTTTCAGGTTCTGGCTGGTATACATAGTCCTGTTGTGTACATGCCAACCAGTGTTTTTTGTTGCCTAGATGCAGGCAGTCATGTTGATTGGGATCTTAAGATAAAGGATTCCATAGGTAGGTACTGCTCGGGTTCTTCAAAGTGTCCTTGACACATCTATGACAGGTATTGCATGATGGGAACTGTTGTCAGTCTCAATTCTTGAAGTTTCCTGTTTTCATTTGTTGGTTTGTTTAAGAAGAGTTCTGACTGCACTGCCCAGTCTAGTCTGGAATTCCTGGGCTCAGGTGACATTCCTACCTCTAGCAAGAGTAAAGTAGCTGGATATACAAGGTTTGAAAGCAGAACTGTACAACTCATTGCTTGTGGTTTTGAAAACATGGCAAAACAAAAGACATAATTGCAGGTAGTGGTTGCCTCTGAGTACAGAGGGAAGGGAGGAATTCATTAAGGCCTCATCTGGAGATGGTATTGTGAAGCCAGAAGCAAATACAAGACAATCTGAAGTTTTTTTCTATGATACTATATTTCTTTACTTATTACATGTGTGCCTGTGCATACGTGTGTGCTTATATGCATAGCAGTCAGAGAACAGTTTGCAGGAGTCTGTTCTCTCCTTCCACCATGTGGGTTCTGAGAATCCAACTCAGGTCATCAGGCCTGGTGACAAGTGTCCTTACCCACTGAGTCATCTCTCACCAGCCCCTGAGTATTTTATTGCTAAGATTTTCTGGTGGTCATATAATAAGGTATGTGGTCAATCACTGGACAGAGCTGGGTGTGGCAGTGTAAAACTTTTTACCAATATGTGGTGCTTACTATGTTGTATATGCTAGTTCAGTCTTTTGCGGGGTTTTAAGCATGTCAAATCTTTTTCAGCCACACAAGGATCCTATTACCAGACAGAGAAAATGAAACAGAGACTTACACAAATTCACCCAGATGATGTATTCTTAAGGCTCTCCACTCTTCTCTAGCCTTGAAACTTAATGAGAGGAGAGAGGTGGGAGGGAGGGGGAGGAAAAAATAAACAACTGAGAATGCACAGAGGGTTGTGACAGAGGCGCTGGTGGTTCCCTCTGCAGGCCTCCCCAGCCCAGCTGCCCAGCCTTCATCACTGTCAAGCTGAGCCCTTTGCGGGATCGACTCGTGGTGTCTGAGTGCCAGCTGACCCACTCGCACCCCGCCTGCCCACGCGAGTTCGCCTACCACTTCCGCCCGGGCCACTTGCTGGCCAATGCCTGCCTGCCTGTCCGCATCACCAACCAGATCTCCAAGCAGTTTGTGGCCCCTGCTGATGTGCGCCGCCTGCTGTCCCACTGCAAGGGCCCAGACCACGGGGTCCTGGATGCCCTGCAAGTGCTTGAGGGGCTCTTCCGCACAGATCCGGAGGCCAAGGTAGGGTCGCACAGGAGGCAGCATTGGGAGGGGAAAACCACACTGACAGACTTCATGGGTTGTTATTCATCCACTTGCCACACATCATTCCTTCATCTGTTTATTCAGTAAGCACCTGGTAGAGTGCTTAAGGTGCAGCCACAGAACACCCCGTTAGTGCAAGCTGCCCAACTACTTTCTGCCCAGTGCAGACTCTCTGATTCTGTGTTGCATTATATGGGAGCCCTAGACATGCATAGCCAATGAGCACTTGAAATGCAACCAGTAGCATGAGTCTGAGTTCATTTTAGTAGACTGAAACTTAAATAACCATGTATGGCTGTTGGCTGCCTTATAGAAGTTTTAGTGACAAAAACAAAAACACCCAGATAGGATGTCAGTTGCATACTAGGAAAAAGAGGATACAGGTAAGAAAAGGGGCAATCTAAATTTTTTTCTACATGGACTATGCAAGCAGTACATAAATAAGTCCACTGTTTAATGAATGTTCCCAAGGATTATGCCCCTGAATTTGCCACCCAGGAAGCTGTGCTATATAATGCAGTAGAGTGAAAAGTATTGTAAAACAAGCTGGGGGTGTGCGGAAAAATTGGAAGATACTGTTGACGCTGTTTCTTTTTGTGCTCCTGGGGATAGAACTCAAGGCCTATTACGTGTCAGACAAGTTCTCTACCACTGAACAATACCCCCGCCCCTCACTAGGGAATTCTAGTCAAGTGCTCTACCATTGAGTCATGCCCCAAACCCTCACTGGGGGATTCTGGACAAGCACTCTACCTCTGGACTGCATCTCCAACCCCAACTTTCTATACTGATAGTAATTTTATTTCTGTTATCCAGCATAGTAGCCATTGCCCTCATATGCTCTTGATCATTTAAAACTACTAGCATGAAGGAGGAGCTGAGTTTTTGGTTTGTTGGTTGGTTGGTTTCTGTCTGTTTCATTTTTTAATTGTTGATTGTGGGGGATACACACATGTGTCTGAGGTTAACCTTGATTACTTTCCAACATTTTAAAAATGTATTATATTTATTTTTGTGGGGGTGGATATGTAGGTGTACCCGTGCCACAGCTTGCATGCAGAGAGAGGTCAAAGGACAATTTGCCAGAATCAGTTTTTCCCTTCTACCATATAGGTCCTGGGGATCAAACTCTGGTGCTCAGGCTTGGTTGTGAGCACTCTGACCTGCTGAGCCACCTCCCTGGTGCCTCCACCTCTGTTTTTTGAAGCAGAGACTCTCACTGAACCTGAAGCTCATTAATTTGACTAGACTAGCTATCTGGCCAATGAGCTTGTCTCTGCATTCCCTAAGCCCCTCCCCCACCTGCTGATTTTTTTAATGTGTGTTGTAGGCATCTGAACTTGGGATCCTGTACTTAGTGGCAGGCACTTTTACCAACTCCTCCAATTCCCCAGCCCAGAACTGGAGTTTTTAAGTAATTGAATTTAAATAGACATCATCACTAGTGTGGCTTTTACATCAGGTAGTGTAGAGCTGTACATGCACAGGTAAGTTTGCCTTTATGTATTTAATATATATGTATTTAATATATATATATATATTAACACATGTCCAGTAACAAAGCTATGAGTTCATGAGATATCAGTTTAAGAGTTTTATGTACTTGGACCTTAGTCACCAACCTCACATCTGCCTCTCCTGTTATACTCCTCATTCTCTTTCCTAATAACCCTCCTTGATTTTCATTATGTATATTTTCTGATTGTACATCTGAGAGAAAATGCAATATTGTTCTGTTTCAGTCTGACTTGCTTAGTATAATCTCCAGGCCCATCTATGTCCCTGTAATTGACATATGAGCAGTTCTTCTTTATGGCTGATTAAAACTCCATTAACGTTAGTCCTCACCCTCCCTGCATGTGTGAATGTGCGTGCAGGAACATGCACGTGCATGTGTATACATACACCACTCAATAATGCTGTCTATTCTACACATCATTTGCATTTTTTTCTGGTTGTTTCTTTGTTTGAGGCAAGGACTTATGGTAGCCCAGGCTGGCCTGGAACTAGCTGTGTATCTAAGGATGAACTTGAACTCCTGCTGGGAATGCAATAGTATGCCATCATGCCTAGCACACAAATGGTTTGTCTTGCCTTGCATGCTAAAGAATACCAAATGCCATTATCTTTCCTTTCTCTGGGGCTTGGTCAGGTCCCCTGAAAAAAGTCTTCCCACCTTCTGATTGGTGGTGAAGGCCAGGCTGCCAGAGTCTAGCAACCATGTAGGGAAGAGACTGGAGCTGGCAGTAGCATGATGCATGCCAGCCCTGCATGCAGCTTGGAATCTCCCTCCTTCATTCTCGGGTGGGCCTGCTGTCCCCAGGGCCAGCAACCTTTTCCATTTACCTATTTACAGAATAAACCTCCAGTCACTTGGGAGAGTGACAGCCTAGAGGGAGAGAAGAAACCCAGGGTTTCCAGCAGCCTCACCTAGTCTTTTGGGAATGTCCTGTGTTGCCTTGTCCTGATGGGGGAACTCCACTACTGGTTTCTAGTACTTCCCATCTGCTCACTTAGGGTTCATAGTTCTTGTGGGTGGGATGACAACCCATTTTCTCGCCTGATTTCCAGTTTCTAAGGTAAGTTTTGCACATGGCATCTTTTCACTTGAGAGGTTGAGGAGAGAGTGGGGTGCTCAATCCATCCCCTTGCATAGTTTCCCTCGATTTCTTTCACTTATAAGTTCTTTTAAAAGAGTTCTATATTATAAAGCACACCAGTATTCTGAGTTCTTTATTGTCATCCCAAGACTAGATAACAGTGTTCATCTATTCCTTTCACTTTGCAGCAGTTTTCCAAGGTGCATTGGCTTTACATCACTATACTCAAATGTCCTAGGCCATGAACAGAGTAAAGAGATTCATTTAGTTCATAGTTCTAGAGGTTCAGGTCAAGAATCAGCAGCCATATTGCTTTGGGCCCCTGGCATGATGGTACACCATGTGGGGAGCATGTGGCAGAGCAAGCTTCTCAAGACCCTGGCAAGACAGGAAGCGGAGAAGCTGCAAGGCCAGATGGGGTCACAGTCTTTCAGATACATACCCCAATGAACTAAAGACCTCTTAGAAGGCTCCAAGGAGCACAAGCCTTGTAACACATACACCATTGTGGGACACTGCTGGTACTGAAAGGCATTAGCTCAACGCCTGGCCCTTTTCTTTGTATTTCATTGACCATAGCAAGGCATGATGCTCCTCACCTGCAAAGCACATAAAGTACAAATGCTAAGTGCCCAGGATAGAGAAAACTGCAGTCACTTGTCATGGTTTGAATGCAAAAAGCCCCCTATAGGCTCATGTGCTTGAGCACATGGTCTCTGGTATGTGACACAGTTTGGGAATGTTGTAGAGCCTTAAAGAGATGGATCATTGCTGAAGGAAATGGGACACTGAGGGAGCATCTTCAGTCTTTATAGCTTGGTCCAACTTCCTGTTGGAGCTCTGCTTCCTAGCTGCAGTCACAGGTGACCAGCCACTTCACACTCCTCCACACCCCAACTCCTGCCATGAAGGACTGTAGGCCCTCAAACTGTAAGCCAAAATAAAATCTTCCTCACCTCAGTTGTTTCTTAGCAGGTATTTGGTCACAGTGATGAGAAAAATAACCAGTACAGTATGCAAAGGACAAAGACAACCTCCCTAAGTTTTGACAATGTTTATATCCCATCAGCCATTTTGAGGGAATATAGTCAAAGCTGGCAATGTGATTTATTGCTATTGATATGTTCTGGAAGCTTCCCTACATTATGGCTGTGTTTACAAGCTGTGGGACAGTGAATGCATTATGAACAGGTAATTTAGGTTCTTGGAGCTCCAGTTTGTTCATCTGTAAATGTAGATTGATGATGATGATGATGATGATGACGACAATGATGATAGACACCACTATTTTATATGGTTGTCAGGTGAGGATTACGTGTGTGTGTCAGGGAATGTGTGAACTTTGCTTCAGGAGATGAAAAAATATCTGTATTCACCCCCTTAGGGCATCAACAACATACCCAAGAAGCAGTTCCACCTAAGACTAGCTTTGAAAACTGGTGAGTTTATTTAGGAACATGGCAAGTTTACAGGGAGCTACACTACTGAGGGAGGGAAAAAGGTCTGTCTCCAGCAACTAGTAACAGCCTAAACATCTCTGGGGAGGGGCTGGTTTTCTTGAGTCATTCCCCACCATCATACTGGAACTTTGTTGGGCCCAGTCCTGTGCAGGTCTTAGATAAAGGAGTGTGTGTGTGTGTGTGTGTGTGTGTGTGTGTGTATGTGTGTGTAGCTGCTAAAATCTCAAGAGAGCAATGTCATGTATTGTCTAGATGATGTAGATGACACTCTTCCACAACAGTGAAATGGAGGAATTTCTTTACAGAGAAAGAATCTGGAAAGCAAGAGGCCTTTTATATCTTAACTATTTAGCTGCTATTGTCACGCCCTCATTTTCCTCCATTCAGCACAAAGTAGAGACTGATACCACTCTGATCATATGAATGGGAAAGGTGGACTTGCATATTGGGAGGCATGAGTGGGAGTGATAAGTGCTGTGGTCTCTCTATTAGCTTTTCTAGCCTCTACCCACTACCTGCACACACCTGAAATAATGCTCCTTAAGCTTTTCCATCTCTGGAGACACACCAATGTGTACAAAGCCAGATCCTGTGAGTTTGGCCTTATGCCCAAGCCACATGGACTCAAATCTCTGACAGTTACTCTCTGGATGACCTGGGCAAGCAACTGGCCTCTCTGTCTCTCAATTTCCTCTCTGAAAGAGGGAGTGGGTAATTACAGGGCATGTTTTGTGGGGTTATCAAATGGTTTGGAGGGATGTCTACTAGAGAAGCCGCTTCATGCATGACTAATGTTCCTAAACACTTCATTCACCCAGAATCATCAACTTAAGATATATTTCTCTTTGGTTTGCTGCCTGTCCCACACTCGGTGTTGCACTTTATTTACACCCTTCCATGCCTAGAGCAGTACTCTGCATATTATATTTGCTCCATAAATGTTTGGAAGAAATCTAAACTTGTTTACAATATAGAGCGCCGCCTTTATCAAATGTCAGCACATTCAGCTCTCCCCCCCAACACATACACCCTGCCACTCCTAAAGGCCTGAACCTATCTCCCAGCCCCACCACTTGCTAGCGCCACGACTTGGGCAAATCACTCCTCTGGTGCTATTGGAGACCTTGTGGTGACTGTGGGTGTCAGTGATTCACTAGGAGTCACAGAACACAGCATCTTATACTCACAGTTAATGGTTTATTACAATGAAATGACACAGCTTAAATTGAAATGTAAACAACTCCATGTGTCTGCCCTACTGAATAAAATATGTGAGTTAAACATATTTTAAGCAAATTAAAATGACACTAAAATGCTAGAGGCTGGAGGAATGGCTCAGTGGTTAAGAGCACTGCTTGCTCTTCCAGAAGACCCAATTCAATTTCCAGCAATCACCTGGACACTTATAACTGTAACTAATTCCCAGGGATCCAACACCTCTTCTGGGCTCCAAGGGTACCAGACACACACTTGCTTCACAGCCATACATGCAGAAAAACAATACACAAAATAATTTTAAAAATTAAGCAACAAAGTGTGAAAATATTGTAGTAGAATTATAACTGAGTCATTAATAAACTTATTGTATTTTTTCTTAAAATATATTGAATCTCACCAGGCATGGTGGTGCATACCTTTAATCCCAGGACACAGAAGATAGAGGGAGGAGGATCTGTGAGTTCGAGGCCAGCCTGGTCTATAGAGCAAGTTCCAAGACAGCCANCCTAGCACTTGGGAGGCAGAGGCAGGCATATCAGTGAGTTCAAGGCCAGCCTGGCCTACAGAGCAAGTTCCAGGACAGCCAGGACTGTTACACAGAGATATCTCAAAAAAAACTATATATATATTCTCATCCTTTGGGGTACTAAATGTGTGATTTTAGGGTTAGGAAAGCAATGTCTTCTCTTTGAATTCTGCCAAACTTGTTATTTAGTAGACGTCTATCTTTGTGTGTGTGTGTGTGTGTGTATGTATGCATGTGTGGCTATACATATGTGTGGAAGCATGTTGCATGTGCCTGAGCATAAGAGTGCACATGTCCATGCAGAAGCTAGTGCAGAGCATCATGTCTTCCTCTATCTCTGTCTCATTGCCTTGAGACAGGATTTCGTGCTGAAGTGAAAATTCCTGTTTTCAGCTAGACTGGCAGTCTCCAAGCTCTCAGTATCTGTCTTTGCTTCCCAGTGCCAGGGTTACACTTACAGCTGTGTCCAGTTTTCTATATGGGTGCTGTGGATTTGAATCAGGTCCTCATGCTCATTCTGCCCATTGAGCTATCTGCTCAGCCTGTCCCCAAGTTATTTAGTATATTTTATGAAGGTTGAACATGATTCAATGTTTTTTAAATAGTCTTGCAGGATGAGGTTGGATTATGGCAGAGTGGCTGTGGAATGTTCTCTGATTAAATCGGATTCAAATTCTGTTTCCACTGCTGTGTGTTATTTCTTACAGAAGCTGGCTGAAGGAGTCCCAGGACTGGCCCAATAACTAAAGAAATATAGCTCAATTGGTAGAGTTCCCTGGATTCCACCCCCAGCACCTAATATAAAACAAGTGTAGTGGCACATGCCTGTAATCCTACATTTTTGAAGGTAGGCAAAAGGATCAGAAGTTCAAAGTCATCCTTAACTACATAGTTTGAGACCAACCTAGGCTACATGAAACCCTGTCTTGGGGTTGGGGGAGTCTGTAAACAGATACTCAGTATGGTCATTATGAACTTGGACTCTTAGAAAGTGCATACTCCTTAGTAATGATGCTGCTTGCACCAGACAGTATGCAAGACACATTAATGCAGTTCATTCCTCTAGTCACAGGACTTGCTGTTGCCATTTTATAGATGAGATGGAGGTGACTCAAGCTGCCAGAAGCCACTCCGCCAGAAGGCAGGGGGTTGCAGGACCTGGGGTGGAGCAATCTGGTCTAGAAAGCTTTGTTTTTAACTGCTGCGCCCTCACTAGGAGGAATAAACAGTTCCTACAATAGGAAACCAGCAGAAACGGAGGTTAAAGAGGAAATTGAGGCAGGGAGGTAAAATCAAGCCATGAGGTAGACAAGAGAGCCTCAAATCACCACCATTTGATCTACCTCCATTATCTGCTACTTACCAGTGACCCTCAAATTAAAGTCATGGGGACTCCCAGGGAGGCTTGTCTAAGCAAGTTCAAAGTCTCGCTCCAGCGATGCAGAGTGGGTCCAGGCAGTTGCTTGTCTCTTGAAGCTCCTGTTGCTGGTAGTGGTCTTAAGGCCCTTGAATAGACTGCTCTTGGGTGCAGGAAGGAATAACAATCGGCTTCCAGGAATAACAACTAGAGCTGAAGAGTATAAAGGGTCTAACAGTATCGCAGATATCCTAGTATTATCAGATCAGATCGGGGTGCCCTGGTCGCAAACGCCGGAGAGCTACTAATTTACAAGAGCACTTGATTTTGATTTTATTACACTGTCTCTTGCCAGTCAAAAGATTCTATGCAAATGCATGAACGAATGGATTTGCATTTCTACAGAGAAAGTATGTGCCCTGAGAACTGGGCAAGATGCGCATGAGCGGACACGGACACACACACACACACACACACACACAGTGTGCCTTGACCTCTTTCCTTGCCTCCCTACCCGTGCCCGCAGGTGAAACTGGTGTTTGTAGAGGACCAAGCAATGGTGGAAACGGTGTTCCTCCTGACATCACGCACCAGGGCGCTGCTGAGGCGCTTCCCGCGCATCTTGTTGGTTGACCGGCTGCCTGGGCTGCAGGGCGCGCTGGACTTGATGGCAGTGCTGTGCGTGGACAGCGCAGGACGTGCGCGCCAGACCGCCTGTTGCGTGGCGCGCCCCGGCACGCCTAGCCTGCTGAGGTTCATGCTGGTCTCCCTGCTGCAAAGCGCTCCTGACGTCAAAGG
>LOEQ01011772.1:15199-28379 GCA_001685075.1 Bramus lutescens
GACTCTCTGAATGTGGCTGACAAGGAGAGGTGACTGAGAAGCCAAGGACAATGGTACTGGCTTTGCTGCAGCCTATTCTGTTTGGATGCGCACCTTCCTAGACCTGGAATGAGGGGGGAGGACCTTTGACTTACCACTGGGCAGGGAAACCTGACTGCTCTTTGGACTGTAGTCTTTTATGGAGTTGAAGGATAGTTATCAATATTAAAGTTTTCATTAGTTATGACAAAAGATAAAGTAGATATAAATATTATAAGTATAATTCTTTTTTGATACTTCTTTTGTTATATGTAATTTTAGTATGTTAATGTTAAAACCTTCCTTTTTATTTAGACAGAAAGGAGGCAATATTGTGAGAAATCCTTCTGTATATGTTTCGCTTATTGGTTAATGAATAAAGAAACTTCTTTGGTCTGTGATAGTGCATACTAGAGTTGGGCAGAAAAACAAAACTGAATGCTAGGGGAAAAAGGTAAAGTTCACCAGAGGAGACAGATGCTGAAACTTTGTCTGGTAAGCTACAGGCACATAATCATACACACATTAATAGAAATGGGTTATTTTAATATATAAGACCTGTCTAGAAAGATGTTTAAGCCAATGGCCAAACAGCATTGTAAATAATATAGTTTTGTGTGATTATTTCAGGTCTGACCAGCTGGTAAGGAACAAGCAACCTCCCTCAACAGATTTAGACTCACATTGGTTCTGTGATTGTCACTTTAATCTATGTGAGCCTCTATTAGGTTTACTTAGTTGATTATATGAGCTGTGTTCTCCTGATATTCTTGACCCCTTTGACTCACACAACATTATCTCCTCTCCTCCTTGGTGTTTTCTGAACTCTGTCTAATATTTGGCTATGGCTCTTTGTATTTTTTTCTATAAGTTACTAGATAAAGTCTCTGTGATATATAGCAGAATATCATTAGGAATCAGTTCATTTACTTTTTTATTGGAAAATCATGTTTTCTTCTATCCTAAATCACTGGGCTATCGAGCCTCTGACCTTTACCCACCTAGTCAGTGTTGGGTATGGTCTTCCTCTCATGACTTGAGCCTTAAGTTAGACTACTTATTGATTGGCCAATTCCATAAGCTCCTAGACATCATTGCCCCAGCACTTCTTGCAGGTAGGATAAGGTATGAGTCTCAGTTTTTGTGTCAGACTTGGTATCCTACTTCCACCACTGGAAGCCTTGCTTGGTGACAAAAAGATGGCCAGTTCAGGCTCTGTATCTCCCATTACTTGAAGTTTTATCTAGGGTCACCCTCATAGATTCCAGGGAATTTTAACTGTATTAGGTTTCCACATTACTCATCTAAATAATTCCCAATTCCATTTGCCTCTCTCTTAGTATTCTCTCCCTCCTATTCCCATATCCACATCAATAATTAATGAATGAAATATCATGGAACTGAAAAGTTTCTGTAAGGCAAAATATACCATTAATAGGACAAAGTGGCAGCATGCAGAACGGGAAAAACCATCTCCACATTTGTCAGAGCGCTAATATTTAAAATATATAAAGAACTCAAGAAACTAGACATTAACAAATCAAATAATCTTAAATATGGGGTACAGATCTGAAAACAGAGAATTCTTGAAATAGGATTTTCAAATGGCTAAGAAACACTTAAAGAAATGTTCCTTAGCCTTCCAGGAACACAAATCAAAATGACTATGAGACTCCATCTTATACCTGTCAGGGTGACTAAAATCATTAACACAAGCTAACTCCAGCTCAAATTAAAGAGGATGTGGAGAAAGGGAAATACTCTTCATTTTTTTTTGGTGGATGTACACACTTGTACAGCCACTCTGGAATTCAATATGGCAGTTTCTCAAAAAATTGGGAATCAATCTACCATAAGACAAAGCCTTACCATTCTTGGGCATTGTCTTAGTTATGGTTTCAATTACAATGCAGAAATACCATGACCATGGCAAATCTTACAAAGGAAAACATTTAATTGAGGTGGTGGTATATAGATTCAGAGGTATAGTTTGTTATCATCATGGTGGGGATTATGACCATGTTCAGTCAGACATGGTGCTGGAGAAGGAATTGCTACATGTTGTTATGCAGGCAATAGGAAGTAAACTATGACACTGGGAGTACCTTGAGCATAGGAAAACACAAAGCCCACTCCCATAGTGAATTACTTCCTCCAACAAGGCCAAATCTACTCCAACAAATCCATACCTATTAATCTCTCTCTTTGGGGGCTGTTTTCTTTCAAACAACCAGAGGCATATTACCAAAGGATATTCCATCAAAAAGGTCACTTTCCTGACTATGTTCATAGGAGTGTTATTCATAATGGAAACAATGTAGATAATCTTTAATCAAAGAATGAATAAAGAAAATATAATACATTTGTACAATAAAGCATAACTCAACTGTTTAAAAAATGGCTCGATGAAATTCTAAGGAAAATGGATGGAACTATAAGTGTCATCCTGAGTGAAGTAACACAGACTCATAAAAATAAACATGTAGTATACTTATTTCGATGTAGATATTAATTTTTCAGTAAAGGACAATTGTGCTGCAATTCATGTCCAATTAGTTGTGTGGGTGTGTCTTCAACAATGGAATTCCTGCTGTCAGTTTGTGGAGAGCAAGTTTTTGTTTTTTAACAGCCTTGGTTGTTTGTGTATTTCCAAGGAAACACTTTGACCAACAATTCAAATGCATGTAACCTAGTCTAACCACTGGAGGTCTTTCCAGGATAAAAGAGATGGCTAGTTGAGAGGCTGTTTCAGCCCATTGCTAGAGTCCTGATTAGGATCACCTCATGGGAAGTTTCCACAGCATTAGGTTTTCACACCCCCACAGAAAGCCTCCCAATGCCAGCCATTTATCACCATATTCTCTCTTTCTACCTCATCTTCCTCTACTAATTTCCAATTTTCTGCCCACCTACCTCCCAGTAGAACCATTAAAATATATTTTACTTATCCCTGACAAGGAGACCCCTGTTCCCCCTGACCACTTCTCTTTACCTATCTGGATCTGCAAATTATAGCTTAGTTATCAATTATTTAACAGCTAATATCCACTTATGAGTGAAAACATACCATAGTTACCTTTCTAGATATGGGTTATATATCATGTCCCTTTTTAAGTCTGACTATTTTGAATAAAGACACAGTTAATATGGTTGGGCAAGTATCCCTCTGGTAGGCAGAGAGTCCTTTGGATATATGCCCAAGAGAAACATAGGCTGGTCTTGAAATAGATCTATTGATTTCCTTCTTGAGAAACTGTCATGTTGACTTTCAAAGTGACTGTGTAATAGAGTTTGCACTCCCACAAGCATTGCAGAAGTGTTTCCTTTGCTCCACATTCTCCCCAGCATGACCTGACATTGTGTTACTGAATTTAATCTATGACCCATTGTTTGTGCTAGGATTTTTAGCTGATTTGAACCAATAAAGGACTCCTGATTGCTACCAAAATTTGCATGTGTTCATGTGTATCAGCCCTGCACTATTTCCTTGATATTTTCCACAACCTCAGGCTCTTACAATCTTTTTTGCTTCCTCTTCTGGATGTATTGCTGTGACTTCAAAGGTGAGGTGTGACAAATACCCAATTTAGAGTTGGATAACTCAAAAGTCCTTCCCTCCTTCACAATATCCAGTTTTGGTTTCTGTATTATTTACCATCTACTGTAAACAGCTTCTCTGATGAGGGCTGAACAATGAACTTTTCTAAAGGCATAGCAATATGTCAGTAGGAATCATTTTATTGCTATGCTCCATTAACAATGTAAGAGTATTATGTTTTTCCTTAGTCTCGTGGTTTATATAGTTTCTGGTTCTTGGCCACTCTACTAATGTCAGTTATGAGTTCTATTTCATTGAGGGGGTCTTAAAGCCAATAACAATGTGGCTGTCTGCTCCCATGATAATTGTGCCTGTATTTCACCAGTACCTCTTGCAGGCAGGTCTCTGATGAAGGTATCTGCACTTATAACTGGGTGATATTGATGGTTACTTTTCTCCTAAGGTAGTATGCAAAGTATCCTACAGTACAATGAATTCAAGTGCATAGATGTTAAATATCTAGTTGGACACCAGTTCCAGTTCATGTTTGATGACATAAATTGTCTCTTCAGCAATAGGGACTTATGCTTCTGGAGAGTAATCAATATACTTGGTAATAGACTGTAATGTTATGGGGCAGGGGTGGGTTCTGTGGGACTCTTTGATCAATGATTCAACAATAAGTAAGGCACTCCTGTCCTGGAGGCTTTACATGGAGACATGTCCTATTGAGACATTGTCTCTCCCATTATATACACTCTTTACATTTCATTTTTATCTATATACATCAGGAAGTGCCTGCAGTAATAATTCCATATGGATTTTAAGATATTTTTAGTATTGGTTACCTGTCCTCACATTATCTCCTTTACACTACAATCCCCTTCCATAGTTAATCCTCCTATTTGAGCTTCCCCTCTTCTCACTATAACACTATACTGTATTTTCCATTCCTTGGAAAAGCCTCTCCTCCCTTACTAGTAACTAGTGGCTATTTGGATTGAAACACACACACACACACACACACACACACACATACAAACACTCACACACACATGTATGTGTGACAACCACATATAAGAGAAAATATGTAATATTTGTATTTTGTGGTCTGAGTTATCTCACTCAGGGTGATTGTTTCATTCTCCATCTATTTACCTTCAAATTTCAGTTTTCTTGCAACTAAAAAATATCCAATGTGTATATGTAACACATTTTCATTATTTATTAATCATTTGAGGAACATCTACACTATTTCCAATTTCCAGATATTATGAATAGAATATCAATGAACCAAGATGAGAAAGAATATATAGCATGTTTTCCTTAGTTGATTTACTAAAGTTATTCTTCTGAGAACTGAAAGTAAACCATACTCTGTAAATGAAGAAAAGACAAACCTTTAAAATAGTGAAAAGGTGAATTTGTTTACAACTGAGCTACTGTTGTTGTTTGATGAGGTGGTACTTATGCAAATTGTATTGCATTAGTGATTTTACTGTGGCGGATTTTTAATACTTTTGCTTTTTTAAGTGAGATAAATAGTTGAAGTAATTTTTAACGCTTTTATATTAGATGTCATCCTACACAGTCAAAAACTCTGCACATGCAGCTATGGCTAAGCTATAGAATCTGCTACTTAAGGTTAGACTTCAAGTTTTCTGTTTCCCTAATACATTCTCTAAATCATTTTATACCAGTCTATGCTCAAGAAACACATGATAAATATTGACTTGCTATATGGATAAGTGCTCTCTACCCGTGTGAGAGTTATTTATTTCTTTAAATAACTTACTATTAAGTCATCGCTCAGTTTTGTAGAAGATTTCTTGTCTACATAGTGGTACACTCACCCTTGTCATATCAGAGGCCGCTTCTCAGTGCCAAGAGCAGCAAGACAAACTGTGCACAGAAACCATGCCCTGCACAGACGACATAATGAGAGCAGGGTAATGAGCAGAGTAACAGTGTGCCAACACAAGACAAATTTCCTTCCCCTGGAAGCAATGTCTACAGAGAATTCCAATGAGAAAACACAGTATTTCAAACTGTTCGGTTGGGATATATATTCTTATCAAGCAATGCATTTCTTATCATGATGAAAAAGAAAATGGATCCCTAGCTAATGCTGATAAGTTAGGGAGATAATGTGGTGCAGTAAACATTAATCCATCATCCTCTACTAAGTCTTAAATGAAAATAAGATAACAAAGAAGTAAAGTCTAAAAGCAAAACTGTATGCCCTCCACATGAAAGAGACCAAGTAGAACTGATTGGCCTTCGATTCAAAATAAGAGATTCCAAATAAATTTCCCTAATTTTTAAACAAAGTCTGAAAATTCTATTTCTTCCCTAAAACAGCATGCTACTTAAAAAAGCTAATGAACAAAAATGCAATCATTCAAAGAAGGAAAGGGGTGTTATGGTATCCCATAAAAAACTGAAAACTAAAGTAGAAATTTTCATCACCATATTTTTAATGATGAAATTATTCATTAAAACAATAATGTTCTAGTTATAAATATCAATGGTGGCATTAAGTGTTCTATTATGGAGAGTTTTGAGACATTTTTGGATGGTGTTTCAAACAGAAAACAGTGTGCAGTTACCTAGAAAGGATGAGCATGTCAGCATTTTTTGGACTTGCATAGTGATATCTTCACTTGAGTCAAGAACACTGGAGCAGACATTAGATACCCATTCTGAATACCCATTCTGAAGAAGCCATTGTTCAGATTCTGCCTCCTCATTTCAGCTCTTTCTGGTATAAACCAGTTCATATCCAGATTCTTTTGTCCTGTTTGTCATTATTGAAAATAGATTCTTTTTGTTGATGCAACATGCCTTTAATTCCACAGCTCAGGAGAAAGAGGCAAGGCAGATGTTTGAGTCTGAGCCCTGCCTGGTCTACAGAGTGAGTTCCAGGACAACCAGGACTATACAGAAAAAAAACTGTTTAGAAAAAATTTGTTTTATTATACATATATCTTGATTGGTTTTCCCTCCCTCTACTCTTCCTAGTCCCTCCCCACATCCTTCCCCATGCAGATCCACTTCTTTCTGTCATTATAAGAGAGCAGGCTTCTAGGAGAAAACAACCAAACATGACAAAATAGAATATGAAAAGATAAAACAAAAACCATTACAAAGAGACTGGACAGGGCAATCCAATAGAAGGAAAAGTGTGATACAATCAGGATATGTAGCAACCTTTAGGTGCAATGGCCAATGCCACGCCAACCAGTTCACAGGGAGACTGGGAAGACAGTGAATTAAGGAGCTTTCTTCAGAAACCCACACCCATGCTCTCAGGTATGCCCTGCTCATTCCTTACCTCTCTTTCCTCTGATAAAACTCTATTTTTAATACCTATATTAAAGCATGCTTCAATAAATCCCAACTCTGATTTATATTGGCTTTCTCAGAAATTCTTTTTTTTTGATGAGGATTCAAGGTTATGGCTTTATCTCAGTAGAGTTCTACCAAAGACAAAACTACTCAAGTGCTTGCATCAATTTGAAGCACATGGAAATTAAAGAAGCTCACAGAGATCACATTTTAGGGAACCTTTCTTTACCATCATTTTACTTACTTTGTAAAATCCATTCCAGTAATATACCAACTTTTATATGTATTCTAGTATTTTTAGTATTTTACATATCTTTCATTTATACTCCTTGAGATTTGATTATCTAGGAGTTAATTTATTCTATGAACCATTTGCAAATCTCAATTCCATTCAATTTAACTACTTTAAAATGTAACATTTATATCACAAAATTCATTAAGAATCATACTCTATGATAATGTAAGCATGTTTATTCAATTATTAATTGCTTGATTATGTTTTATCCATATGTACAAACTTCAATTTTTGAAATTGATATTAAATGTATATTTATTTAGTTTTGTGCTTATTTAACTTGTCTTGCATAAGTAATGCTACATTGAGTCCTGTAAATCAGTATCATGACATTCCTAAAAATTAAATTCTACTCCAAAATGAACTCATAACTACAAGAAAAGAAGATTTAGTTAATATTTAAATATTGGTGTAGGAGGTCCTTCTGTCTATATGTTGCTTTCATTGGTTAATTAATAAAGAAACTGCTTGGCCTGATAGGGTAGAATATAGGTAGGTGGGGTAGACAGAACTCTATGCTGGGAAGGACAGTGTGGCAGATGCCATGGTTCTCCTGCCCGAGACACACACTGGTTAGAGTCATGCCAGTAAGCAACAGTCAAGTGGTGATATACATTAATGGAGATGGTTTAAACTAATATGTGAGAGTTAGCCAATAAGAGGCTAGAGGCCAGGCACTGTTTTAATTAATACAATTTCTGTGTGATTATTTCGGGTGTAAGCTAGCCAGGCGGGATGAAAAGCAGGCCCTTCTCATACAACAAAATACAATGAACAGTTTAATTATATTTATATTTATGTTAATAGTGTAAAATATGTTAATAGTGATAAATAGTAAAGCCCAAAAGATGGCTCAATAGGTAAACATACTTACTGCAAAATCATGAAGAAGCAAATGTGTGATGAAAGACTTGAGTTTCTGAGTCCCATCCCTGCAAGCCAGATTAATACTTACTGAAATAAACAATACCCATACATAATCCTCTAACCTCCACATGTGCTGCACTATCATACACACATATAAACATGGATATGCATACACACATATGCACATGCACACACACAATTTGTAAATGTTGAAATGAAGATACAATACAAGATAAAACAATTCCTACTGATTCTAAAAGATATAAAAATAAGCATTCTTTTTCCACGAGTGAGTCACAAATATCATTTCTGCTACATGTGTGTGGGTATGTGTGTGTACATGCAACTTTCACTGTTTAAGGATAAGTACTGTTAAAAAATGTGAGAAATGGGAGACCATGAGAACATGTAAAATATACACTTAGATAAAACTTTCAAAATGAGTAGTAATTAAGAAAGGAGAAAAACTAGCCTAAAATTATTTAATTAAATAAACATTAAAAATCATATTTTGAAAGTCGTCTGCTTCTAATTCCTGCTTATTTAGGTAACATGATTTTCCTTCTCAGGTCTTTGATGGGGATGAAGATTAGACAGTTGTAATCTTCTTGTTGTATCTTATCTGGGGCGCATTAGGTACATGACATGCACTTTCCAGGAAAGGACAGCTATGAAATAATCTCTTAGTAATTTGTCAATTACCCATGGCCTGGCCATTTAGTATGTGTTTCTTACTTGATGTTGTTCTTCTTGGTTGTAGCTTCATTTTGGTTTATGTTATTACCTCTTCTATCTTCTGAAAAATACCTGATAGTTGTTCTTATTGTAAATAGTTTTCTGTTATGATTAGAACCTTCTTAATTAGAAAAAAAGGAAGTTTTCTGGAATTTTGGTCCATTTAGAAACGACTTTGGGGACAGCAAACCATAGGGCATGGTCTTGTCTACTACATGACAACTGATGAATTGAGGGGGAAGGGTCTCTTGCCAGTGCACTATCTTGGGTGGTCAGAGCAGAGCAGGCAACTTGCTCTTCCTCCATAGACAGAATCCTGGACAAAGGCACCTGCTACAGTAACAGTGTCTAACGTTCACTGTATTAGTTAAGGTTTTCCCCTATTTTATACCTAAATAAATTGTTCTGAACCTTTAATAAAATAAAATATACTACTATATTTTCAGCCTACAGCAAAATCAGATTAAAATATGTGCTTCTTAAATAGTTATTGAAGGGGTCTCCAAGAGAAAGTAGGGTAGGCTGTGTCTATTCTGTACAAGCAAAAGAAAGATGGAAGAAGAATCAAGGTCAGAGTTTGATGACTGTCGACTTCAGAGTCACATACTATATAACTCCTAAGCAGAACCATCTTCACAACAACTATTATTTGTTTGAATGCATAAGAGATTATTGAACACAATTTCCCTACTTCTCAATGTCTTCCTAATACCTTTAGGGATTAATGTTTTCCCTGACCTAAATTTGTTAATTGTAAATTTGTTAATAATTGAGAATTATTAGTAATTTATAACATTTCTCCATTTCAAAGATATTTTTATCTTTAATCTTCTCTGTTTGTCGTTCTTTTAAACTTCTAAGACCTTAACATCCTTACCTCATACTAATCCTTGGGCAATTTTGAAATGGAAGTCAATGCCACTGAAACTCATCAAGAAAGGCTAGGGTTGTACTCAGCTCCTCAAATGAAAGCTGCCTTTCATCAGAGTCATCTTTGTTGGCTTGACATACTTTGCTTGCTGCTTCATCATCCCATGAATAACCTGCTATAAGGTCTAGAAGATCTTCAAACATGGGTATTTTTGTTCTGATTATGTGTAAATGCTTCATAAAAAATTTTACTTAAATGCATTATATTTAAATCCAAAGTCTGGAAAAAATAAATCACACTGAAGTTTATTCTAGACTAAGCTCATTCATGAGCAACAAAGTTAAAGGCTTATCTGAAATAATGAAAATATGTATTCCAAGGAGACATCTGGCCCAGTACTGAGAACTGTATTTCAAGTAACTGCACAACACAGAATCAGTGCCTTTCTTCTGTGAAACATTTCTGTTTCTGATGTCACCTCTACCACATGAAAGATGCCAGCAATCTTCTTTCTAACAATTTAATCACTGATTATGTAAAACATCTCATTTTCATTCAGACAAGGTAAAGTATTAATATTCTTTACACTGTCCCTTCCTTCTCCTGCTGCCTATTCAATTTAATTCTTAAGATACAGCAACAGAAAGTGATTTAAGTTTTCTTTTTTTGCAGTCATGATGAATAATCATAAGGAAGAGTTAATATGTTTTAAGGATAATAACTCTCTTGTGTTTATTTATCAAAACAGATGCCCCTAGAAAACACATTTCATTTTAGAAACTTTAAAGATATCACCCACATGGTTCTAGATGGATATAAAATTTATAAATCTTGATCTCTATGAAAGCTACAGAAAACCAGAACTTTAACATTTTAAAATAAATTTAATAATTATAAAGTGCAATTATGCCTCTAACTTAGATTGATACACCCTGAAAAAAATTTTTTTCTGAGACTGAAAGACTATTTATTTTATAAAGGACTGAGAACAAACAATAGTAATGCCAAAACAATGAAGGAACACTCTCATTCCTTTGGATGTTTCATAAGAATAAAGATTTGTTAATTCTATTAATACTGAGCATGGTAAACTATATTAGAATTACTTGCACAGAAATAAAATGAAGCCTTAAAAAGAGATGAAAATTTGACTCTGTGGGTTTTTTATTAGTGAGTAACTAAATCTTCATGACTAAATAGGGTTTGCTACAGTTTGCTTTGTGTTTAATTTGTTGACTAGAACAATATGTCAGTCTTGAAAGTTTAACCATACCTACATACTTCTGAAAGTGCTGACTTTTTCACTTAGAATCTTATACTCTTTCCATAAAGTTCTAAATCTAGTACCATTCTACTTCTCCTTTAAATGTTTGTTTACATCCTCTTCTTTCAGGAAAGTCAATCAGGAAATAAATTAATTCACAAAACGAAAAAAAATCAAAGCACTATAAAGTAAGAATGTGAACATCCGAAGTTGTCAGCAGATCTCACCTTTCTCTCTGTCAAGATCTATTTCACTTAGAAACTCAGAAAAATTTATTCATCTAGGAAATCAAGCTACTTTCTCCAATAGGCAGTTTATGTGATGAATATGTATATGTTCACATTTGTTTATGTAATATGTGGAGAAAAGTAATAAGTTTATACAGTAAGCATCTACCATGCTTAATTAGGATGTACTTCTCTTTTCTTCTTTAGAGACACTAATGTCAATGTACTCAAGTCTGGTCTAAAACTCACTATGCATCTGTGAATTACATTTAGTTGTAGATTCTTTTGCTTCTATCTCTTGTAGAAGTATGGATAACAATACTGCCCCACCATACCTAATTTATACATGTAAGGCCAACAGAGTATCATGTACAGTCCATGGGCCCCATTTTCTCATCATATGTTCACTCCATGTTGATAAAATTTTGCGTAAAACAAGAAGTATTAGCGAGAACTTCGAAGACTGACATATTTTATATTATATTAAATTTAGTAATTTTTGTTTAGCTATAAGGCAATAGAAAGGCAAATGTCATAGTGAAAAGTCAAACTTCCAGATAATTCATTGTTTTACTCATAGTTCTTTATTGTGAGAAATAAGAAAAATATAAAACTAAGCAAATGAACTACATCAGTGACTATGCCTCATGAATTCTAGATCTGAAACCAAACTAAATTAATATTGCTGTTTATTAAATATTAACCACTGCTTTTGAAAATCTTAAATTTGATGACCTTACTATCTAAACCACATGGTAAAATAATAGAGTCTATTTTTTTGTTTTAGAAAAGAATATAGATGTGAAGTCATCAAGACAGAAGAATGAAGGCCAACTTATTTCTTCTATATCAGAAACGGTGAATCCAATATTTAAAAAGTTTAAGACAACACATAGCCACAAGAAACTAATTGTAATTATTAGAACAATGCAGATAAGTTGTAATACATAGTGAACACGTATGCTAGCTATTATAGCAAATCTTCGTAAATAGGACATCATTAACTCTTCAATAGATTACTTATAATATGGCTGAGCAAGTAAACACACTAGCTCTAAAAGCCTAACAGCCCAAGTTGGATCCCCAGAAGCAAGGGCAAAAGAAAAGAATTGACTCCAGAAGTTAATCACATGGCCTTCACATAAGAACCATAGCATGTAATGCAATACTTGTAGACATACATAATGCGAGCACACACACACACACACACGTGAAAAAGGGATAAATAAATGAAGCAAACAAATAAGCCAGTTGGTGGTGACCATTAATCCCAACACACAGGGGGCAGAGGAAGGAGAATTTTTGAAGAAGAGTTATACTACACTCGCCATACAGATTTATCCATAAGATTTGAGGTGACTAGTGGGCACTTTATGACAATAACAAGAAAAGACCCAGCTAGACTGTGACTTTTCTGAGACTGAGTTGTTTACTGGACAAACACATGTGGGTTTCACAATAAAATTGTGTGTTTCTGTACCATTGGCTAGAGCTCTAAGTAAAAGATGATGAGATGGGAACCATACGCTGAGACCTGGGAGTTGAGAGATTGTGATTAAATGGAGACAAACATGAGAGGTTTGACTTTGACTAGTAGGAATGAAAAAATTTCTAAATCAAAAATTTTCTAGTGGATTGAATCTTCCACCATACCATTTTCAAATTCAAAGTCATGAACAATAATCAAAACTCTCTAGTTTGAATGTAAGCATAATTTTGTTTTTCAAATAAAGATAGTAATGAATCATATAATGAATTAAAATGAATGAAGCCAGAGAAGTAATAGAATTGAGAAGAGTAGATAATAATTTACAAATGAGACAAATCATGTGCAAAAGTTTATTTTTAAGACAATAATCAAAGATGCATGTCCCACTCCCCTTCTGGATAAAACTACCCTACCCCTTCTCCCATCCCACCAAGCAGTAACAGATGATACTTCAGCTTTTAATTTTTCAAAAAATAAAAGAAAGAAAGAAAGAAAGAAAGAAAGGAAGGAAGGAAGGAAGGAAGGAAG
>LOEQ01011773.1:0-17515 GCA_001685075.1 Bramus lutescens
AGGGAAATGGGAGGAGGTGGAAATTTTTAATAAAAAAGTATAAAAAAATGAAAACTGAAAAAGATAATAGGAGGAATTTCTTTAGATGTCCTCACATAATAAAAAAATCTGTTCTTCCGTAAATTCTGTATCTAATCAGTCACTGCTATTTATAATCCCTTTGAGGTTGCTTACTGTGTTTTTCTAGATCAAAGATACATGAGCTCAGTATCTGCAACATGACAAATAGTTTCCAGTATGAAATGTATATATTTCAATACAAAATAATTTATTAAAAATCTCTGAGAGTGAGCAGACTCCTTAGATCAAAATGTTGAAACATGACGTGCTTTTGATGCAGAGAGAGGAGACCACCGGGGACTGACTGTTATTGCAGAGTACACTACATTGACAAGTTTGTGTCTCTGCATTTCACCTTCCCGGATATAAGAAACCTCTCACCTTTCTCAGAAAGGCTGACATAGCTACCTTTGTAGACATGGTTTACAATGCCTGCCAAGCTCTGTTCTGGCCTTTGCCCTGGAAATACTGGCCATAGGGCCCCTCAAAGTACAACTTCATTCCCACTTTGGCTGCTGCCATCTACTATCACTGTTTCAGCGATGTCCTTAACTAATATAAAAGTTACTTTGTCAGAAATTATTTTAACATATTTCTGCTGTTAGTTAGCTAGATTCTTGAGGATTAATAAGAGTCTTGCATATATCCCTCATGCTGGAGAGCACATTTTACTAAATTTTTAAACTATATTTAGTTCTAACAGATTTTTCTGACTCCTGTATTTTGTACTGGTGAGCAGGCATTCATGGCTGGAATAAAATGACAATAGAAAGCAGAGACTAATTCTCAAATGTGTTTTGTTCAACTGTGAATAGAAGGGAAATTTCACACCCTTCACCTGCATGTGAAAGATATAGCTTTATGGTAACTTATAGCTACCTTTTAATGTGATAAGCTTTTATTGGGAAAGTATTAGCAGGTGACACCCGACAGGTTTCTGTCCCATTCCACGGTGCTTCCTGTATGGCACCTCAGAGAAGTCACTAGCTCTCCCTTTCTCTGTGCTTTATTTCATTTTATTGATTAACTCTTGTGCTAGCCATCTTGCCTGCTATGGGATGGCGTTGAATAAAGCTAGCCTGTCACTAAGAATCTACTTCCAAGCCCAGGAAAATGATCAAAGTGTCTTTTCTCTGAAGGCAATGCTGATATCACCACTTTGAAACATAATGAGAGGCTAAGATAATTGACATCATTTCTTTCTATTGCTATTCCCCAGGCTTTCCTAACCCAGTTGTACAATGTAGACACCCTGCTGACAACCATGCTCCAAACACAGATAACTGTTCTCTTTTATGTTATAATTACTCCAACCTCAAGATATAAATTAATGAAGACAGAAACAAATCAAGTCAAGGCTTGTGAAATATTCAGACAAAGGCAACTGCTACCTCAAAAGAAGATAATGAGGATTAAAAGCCAGGAAAGTCATCAATGAATATATGTAGAGTCTGTGTGGTGAGTTGCATGGTCTCACCTAGTTAATAAAATGAGATATACATGTACATATATAAAAATATATATGATTCAAATATACACATACCAATCTACAATAATTGTTTAATTGCATGAAATAAATGTTAATATCAGCAGTATAAGTTAATCAGAAGCTCAAAAATTAACTATGAAATATTAAAAACTTTTAACAGATATCTCAGATTATAAGAATAATGCTGATCTTGAGCAAATAAAGAAAAAACTTGAGTCTTATAAGAGAGTAGATGTCAACTTTTACATCCTCTTTGTTATATGGAAATAAGTACTGAAAGAAGGAAGACTATTAAAGCATGTACCTTCCATTTTAAAATTATTTTCAAAATCTAGTATGCTATTTATTATAATTACAGTTTGGTTGGGAAATCAAAATCCATGATTGCACTCAGAGTTACTAACATAGTTACTTTGTCAGAAGTATTCAGACAGTGATATCTTTGGAAGGTAGAAGTGTGTCTTTCCAAGAATAAAATAAAGCCTTATACAATTCATTATAATAGATCTGTGTCCCCACAAATACAAGATTCCTTTTATCCACATTCCATCAAAAGAACCCCCTGCAAACACTTTTATCTCATCTACTTTGAGAGGCGGTGGTTCCTCCCAGAATCTAGAAGCATACTAACTCCCTGGACTGCTAATACGTAAAATTTCAGGAGTTTTACAATTCATGATATTTATAACAAGGAGGATAATATGCTAACCAAACTGTAGCTTTCTAGAGGAATAAAGACTAGGATCCAGAATTATACTTAAAGATAAATGGGTATTCTGTGGTAACTTGTGTCTGGTCTGCTAAGTTAATATTGGGCCACTCTAGCACTTGCCTGTATATCCTGAGAATGGATAGATAGACTTAACAAAAGGTGATAAAATGGTAGAAACCTTGGTTTCTTCTTTCAAAGACAGGAAGGCTTTGAAAAGACTGTTCTTGTTGCAATAGGGCAGTAAGTATGCCCAGGACATATACAATGTAATCTTAGCTACTGGGCCAAGTAGTCCTCAGATCTGAAATAAATGAGGTTAGCAATGAAAACCTTGCCATAAAATAGAAAGTGTTCTACAGATCAGGAGCTGATAGAAATGTGATTTGCACATGAATAGTTGTTAGAATGGCTAATGCCCTGTGTGCCTAGGGTTCCTATTTCATTCCAGGTTACTCTCTATGATAAGTACCCTCAATCTTCTACACCAATACTAGCTCAAAAGATGATTGGGGGTGAGAGATTATAAACTCTTTCTGTTCTAAAAAAAAAAAAACAACCTGTTGTCTGTATATCAATTTAGATCCACTGGGTGATTCCAGAGAGGACTAAAGATTCAAATCTTTATGGCTTTATCACATAAAAATACCCCAGTCACCATCCAAATGATGAGAGGAAGAGATACTTAGCGTAAAAAGATACATTTTGAGTTGTTTTCAGTGGAAGAGAAGATAAAAATAAGCCTTCAGATATAACTAAGTTCATTCTTTATCTAAATGCAAACACATAATTGAATTGACTTTCATGTCTTATATTTGCACTTACCAATAACACAAGTATTCTATGGGGATCTTCCCTTTTGTCAAAAGATAAATGCAGGGGATTTCTACTGTAACACTGTCAAAACTATAGTGATAGTACTTTTTAGTCAGGTACACTGAACCTTAGCTATATTGATGGTACCATGTTGATAGACAGTTTAGGGAAATTTGTTCAACTTTGATGGTTGTAGCATTACCAAAAGGCTTCCAGTAGAACTAGATGATTGATCTCTGTAGTGAAAGGGGAGCCGGCCTGCTTTTTGTCCTGCCCGGCTCCCGCCCAGCTAGCTTATACCCCAAAATAACAACACACAAATTGTATTAATTTAAACACTGCCTAGCCCATTATATCTAGCCTCTTCTTGGACTGATACAAGATATATGTTTTCCTGTTGTACTGAAAGGATGCTTGTTTCAATCCCAGCTGCTCAGCCCAAAATAATCACACAGAAACTGTATTAATAAAATCACTACTTGACCCATTAGCTCTAGCATCTTATTGGCTAACTATTACATCTTAATTTAACCAATCTCTATTAATCTGTGTATCACCACGTGGCACTGGCTTACCTGTTAAAGTTCTGTCTGGCTCCGGCAGGGCTACATGGCTTGTTTCTGACTCTGACTCTTTTCTCCCAGCATTCAGTTTAATTTTTTCCACCTATCTCCATTCCGCTATAGCTCTGCTATAGCCCAAAGCAGTTCCTTTATTAACCAATGATGTTCTCAGCATACAGAGGGGAATCCCACATCACTGTCCAGTACACAACAGAACACTCTACCTTCAAAGCTAAATATTTTATGAACTACCTGTCAAAGGAATGATCATTTGGTGATTAAAATTTCTCTATAATGTATTCAAACTCCACCCAAAATAGCACATTAGATATTTAGACTTCTTCTAAGACAGAGCCACCAGGTAAGCTCAATTTCCAATAGAGCTATTAGCATGCTGGGGAAAACTGCCATCTTGATCCAGGACTAGATTTTGTTAGCTTGATATGCTGTGCTATGGATCAAGTTGAACTAAATGATTAACATGATTCATTTACTAACTGGCCAAGTAGAGTATAGTAAGTTGGTAGTATTTTGAATTTCTAAAAGAGAGAAGGGCAGTGAGGAGAAGATGAAGGAAGGGGAGAAGGAGAGAAGGGGGTACTATGATAAGGGAGGGAAAGGGGACAGGATAAAAGAGAAAGGATAGGGAGAGGAAGAGGAAAAATGAGAATGTATTCTGTGATAACATTATGCCCTGTTCCACCAATGGAATAAAACGCAGTGACTTGGTGGATTTCTCTAAATTTCTTGGACCATTTTGTTGATCTTTAAACTGAGGTTAAATATTCAGTCCAACCTATTCTAAGCTATTCATCACAGAATGTAGACAGATATATTCTGCTGGTGGTTGTCACTCATGCTTTTTAACTATCAAAGTCCAATAATATATCAATGCATTTCTTTATGTCTTCTCTAATTCTTAGGCTATTGGCAATAGTTTGGCTCTTTGATCTACCACTTACACATTTCTGGTTGGCAGAACAAAGATTTCTTTCAACCATTAATACCTGAAACAAAGCAGCTTTGATAGAATGGTCTTGCCCTGCATTTATATGTTCACAGAATTGCTATTTTACTTGATGAGATGTATAAAAATCAAGCTATACATGAGGTACCCATCAGACTGGCAATGTGGCTGCACAGATACACCTGCACACACAGTATGGAAATGTATGCTTCATCTTAGACCTGACAGAAAGGAATGGACTCTACTTTTCTTCTACAGAGAACATTGTTGAAGTCCATGAATTGGCACCCTTGGAAGAAATTTGACCAGTTAATATCACTTTCCAGAAAGACATATAGATTCAGATTAGGGTCTTTGCCCTTTCAAACAGACTGACTTGCCTCAGATTTTTTAATGATCCTAAGGTCATGTGTGGTCCTCACTGCTGATCAAGGTGGCCTGATTGATCTCAAAAGAGAGTCGTACTTGCCTGAGCAGGTCCTCTTCCTAGATTGATCATAAATGAACCCAAATATATTCATCAAAGGAGTTCTTCCTGTAGACCTTCTTACATCGCTTGCTTTAGAAGCTTAGTATTGTCATTTTTATTCTCCTCTTGAGATTCAGTTTCTCTTTTTAAAAACTTTCACTTTTCAGTTTTATAACCCAGAACTTCTTTACAAAGACATGTAAGTCAGCCCCTCAATATGTAACAATTTAGAAAAATAGATTTCTGCCTCTTCATCTTTTTTGAAAGTTAGGAATCTGACTTCTGTGAGCAGGTTACTAAAGTTGTACAACTACTTCTTATCATGATGTAAGACAAAGTTCAGCTTTCATTTGGCAAAGGTCAATTTAAAAACACAAATGGCCTAGAAATTCTTGCACCCAAATTTTTAAATACTTTCCCTTTGCTACAGAAAATTGATACAAAAATACTCTGTTTCTCCCTTTTGCTTCAATCTTCTCTGATACAGTACTGCTTACTTTAAATCTTTTCAATACCTGTAAGAGATGGTAGTGAGATAACCAAATATCATACAAGTGTTGGATTGTAAGAAAAGTACAAATATGATTGACACTCTCCAGAAATCATTTCAAAGATAAGAAATAAACCTAATCATTCAAACTGAACTGTGAATCCAATAGAGCCCTATCAGATATCAAAATGGCCATACTGGAGATTTGTCATCCTCTGATACAGTGGTTTCATTACCCAACCTACCTACATATGTAGCTCATTATGAGGAACAGTATTTCCTTTCTAGGAATAAAATGTGAACTGTCTTTTATAATAATATGTGACTGCCCTTTCTATGTAGAACCAATTAAGTAATTTGCTTATATTCTAAATAATATAGCAACTTGTTTATAAGCAATTTCATAGAAAACCTTTAAATGTTTAAATGTTGTCAGAGTAGGTAGCAATAAATATCTGAGGAATATTTGCTACCACAGAAGAAGTGCTCATTGATTCCTGGGAGAGGGGACTTATATTCATTGTGTTGTTATACTTACAATGGATGTTACCAATACAGGAATCATGCTGTTCAGTTTGACTTTGAAATATTTCTCATTATTATTACCCAGGCTTTAGCAGTTATCAAGGTTTACCCCAGCCCATTGTAATATTTATTTAGAACTTTTGTCAGACTTCATTTTAGTGGGTAAAGTCAGAGGAAATCAAAACTAACATTTTAGGTTAAGATTCAACAAGAAATTGTCTTTAAAAAGAATCATTTAACTTGTCTTTTATAATTTTTGAGAGTGCTATCTTTCCCATAACAGAATATTGAACAAAAACAATTGCTAATTAAAACTATGATGAAACTGAACAAATAAATTCTTGAGTAAAATGCATTTGAAGTAACACTCATTTGCATTTCTACACACACATACACACACACATACTACACAATATGTCATAATTTATTTTCCTGTTGCTCTGATAAACTCTCCTGTAAAGTAGCCGCATAAGGGAAAAATATAATTTCTCAATGATATTCACAAAATTTACTACTGCAGACTGTCTATTGACTTTGCAACTCTTTCACAAACATATTGCTTATTCGACAAAATATAAAACCATCATAAGATCGTATTTATAAACCTCATTCATTTGATCCAGATCTCCAGTGCATAAGTAAAATTAGTGGAACACTTATTTTTTAAGTATATTGTTATTTAATTGGCTTCCTAGATCAGACACACATAAAAATAAACAAGAAAATTAGAAGGCTCTTCATCTCCCTCCTTTTCTCCATTCCTCCCTTACCGTTTTTTTGTGGTGGTAGAGGATTGATTACACTTTTGAGGTTCAAGAATCAAAGGACAGAGATACTTGATTCAAGCTGGCACAGCAGAGGTAACTGCACCATTTTGACATTCCTCTAAGATCCCATTAACAGTCATTCTACTCAAGAGTAACGTGAGGCATTCAGAGGTTGCTTGCTTACAGACTCAGCAAGTTCATTTAAATAAAGCAGTGGGACTTAGGTATCATTGGGATATTTGCCTGAAAGCAGAAGTTTGTCAAAAGAGAGATAGGTCTAATTTTGAGAATTTCTTTTGGATCTTCTACATTTCTGCGTGACCTCAAAACAGGACGCAGATTGACTTCTCTGCGCAATCTGCAGTATATTTGCATAGCAAACAAAGATAATACCTTCATCTAAAGTAACAATTGAGGAGGCTTCCTTTCAAATGTGATCAGAAGTGGAGTGAAATCGGAAGATGTGATTGGACTCACTGAATGGAAGTTTTGGGTTCCCAGGCTCATAACTTAATTTCATTACACATCTCACTGGTGTGTTAGTATTGCCCATAACTATTGTCATCACCCTATAGGAGTAGCCTTGCAGAATTATTATTAATGCTATGAGTGGTAAGCTGTCACCTCTGACCTAGAAACCAGGTGTTTTCTGTAAGCAAACTTTAAACAATGACAGGCTAAATTAATAGCCTACAAATGTAATTAAAAGACACACAATTCATATTGCTTAAGAGTGAAGTCTAAACAAATCAACTCATTTAAAACTACTCAGTGCATATATTGAAATAATTAATTCTCAAGGCAGAATATTTTAATGAAAATATTTATTACTCAATATTGTTTTCATTTTCTAGCATTGAAAATTGCACTTTTGGGGCCTAACATGTGTTAAGAAAAGTACTATTATACTGAACCTTATTCATAACCTACTTTTTAATTTTTTTTACAAAAGATTTGAAACAAGATCCTGTGAAATTGCCCAAGCCCTACTTGAACTTATAGTCATCCCACTACTGCCTCCCAAGGAGCAATGATTAGAGGCCTGTGGTGACATGCTTGGCTGTTTAATATTTCTCACCTTCCATTTGCTTGTTTTAACCATGTATCCTGGACTGGCCTGAAATGCACAGAGAGCTACCAGCTTCTCCCTCCCAAATGCTGAAAAGAAAGGTGTCTGCCACCACTCTAGCTTCAGAACTTTTTAATTGAAAATTTGCATTGGCTTATAAAGATATATTAAGGGAAACCAAGTATTCAATTTTCAGCAGTTAATACATCATTTAAATATGTATTATTTTATTATTTATGTATTTACTTTTCTGTTTAATGTAATGCTGTGTAACAATCTTCTTGTACACTGTATGGTTTAATAAAACACTAGCCAGTAGCCAGGCAGAAATAGGTGGGGTGAACCAACTTAGGATGATGGGAAGGAGACGGATGGAGTGAGGAAATTCCATCCAGCCACTGAGAGAACAGGATGTGGAGAAATGAGGTAATAAGACATGAGTCGTGTGACAATACGCAGATTAGTAGAAATGGGTTATGTAAATATAAGAGTTAGCTAAAAACAATCCTGATCCATCAGCTAAACATTTATCAGTAATATTAAACCTCTAAGTGATTATTTGAGAGTGACTGCAGGACATAGGAAAACTTCCAATTACATACATAAACTATATGGAATATGCAATTAGTCAAATACTTACTCAATACTTTTCTTTTTGTTTTCCATAATTATTTATTATTTTATCATTTATGCAATTTACCATAGTATCAAGGACTAAAATCTAAGTCACAACTTATAATCCACTGTTGTCCACTATGATACAGCACTTCTTAGAAGACATATTTATTATTTTGGTTCAGCTTTCATTATTTGTCCTTTAGACTGATTCTGCTTTGTCTTGTGGTTATTTCAGTAATCCTTGACATGTCTTTTTCAGGCACCATTATTTTACAGTGCATCATAAGTTTATATAAGTTCAAGTGAACTGTTTGCTGAGCTTAAAGTGAACTTTCCATATGTCTGTTAACATATAGCAGTAGGCAAAGAATTATCTGACAATAATAAGATGTGTGTATGTACTAAGAGGCCCCCGCAAGAAAACACAGAAACTTTATTAATTAAATCACTGCTTGACCTATTAGCTCTAGCTCCTTATTGGCTAGCTCTTAACTTAACCGATATCTATTAATCTGTGTATAATTTAACCAATTTCTATTAATCTGTGTATTGTATGTGGCTGTGGTTTACTGTAAGGTTTCAGTGCATCTGTCCATTGCAGAGGCTACATGGCTTCTCTTGACTCTGCCTTCATCCTTCCAGAATTCAGTTTAGTTTTCCATGCCTAGCTCTGTTCTGGCCTGCTATAGACCCAAAGCAGTTTCTTTATTAATCAATGGTAATCAAAGCATACAGAGGGGAATCCCACATCACCTCCTTTTTTCTGTCTAAATGAAAAGGAAGGTTTTAATTTTAATGCAGCAAGATTACACACAACAAAACAGCTATCAAGTAAGAATTATAGTTACAATATTTATATCTACTTTATCTGTTATCATAACTAAGAAAACTATAATTGTAAGGAAATTCCAGAATAATATAATATTACCAAATAAATAGAAAGTGAATTGTTAGCAACTTCCAAAACTCCAGAATTGGCAGAGACATCCTGCTGCCTGCATAGTTGCCCAAAGTTCTTTTTTTACCATTGGGACATCTTTAGCCCACAGGCCCATAGTATCTAGCAGACTTTTCCATGAAGCAGGAAATTTCAGAGGGGAATCTCACATCATGAATGTGTGTGTGTGTGCGTGTGTGTGCGTGTGTCTGTGTGTGTGTCTGCATACATACACATATACACAAGTTGGTTATCCCATTTTGGTTGTTTCAGTCCATATAGATTCAGGGCTGACCACTTTGTACTGGACAACCACCAAGAGTATTCATCCCTAGTAGAGTTTAATACATTTTTTCCTGCAGAAGTTAATGGATATCTGTAGGTTTTTAGCATATTACAAGACCCCCTAAAATTTCTCTCATCATGGCATTCAATTTTATTTGAAAACATTTTTCAAAAGAGAATGATATATTTCAAAATTGTATTTGAAACATCATTTCTATATATTTTAACATGGGTGATAATTGCCAAAGAGTGAGCAGCCATCTAGGCAATGAATGCTCAAACCTGGATATTTTTAAAATGGTCAGCTTAACTGCAGTGTTAACTCCGTGACATACTATAGCCAAATTACAATTGATAATGAAGATAAGGGTAAAAATTACTGGCTTAATCAATATTTAAATTCTCATTTAATTGAATCTGCTTTAGCTAATTTTGTTTTGCTGACAGTTAAAATCACACCACGGAGAGATCCAGTGGAATTTGAAGTGAGTTTATGAACTTCTGGTCCTGTCTTTTCTGTCTTTGTATACTAGCTGAAAGCAACTAAGTGTACTTGGATATTCATAAAACAGCAACCTCACACTAATGTGAGTATCTTAAAGAAAACATGAAATGGGTATGTGGTATAGGAAGTCCTTCTGTATATGTGCTATTTTTATTGGTTAATAAATAATGTCATTTCAGCCAGTTGCTTAGCAAAATAGAGAAAGGCAGGAATTCCAAGCAGATAGAGGAGGAAAGAAGGTAGAGTCAGAGAGATGCTATTTAGCCACCTAGAGGAGACAGATGCCTGGAGCCTTACTGGTAAACCACGAGCCCTCGGGGTAAAATATAAAATAATGGAAACGGTAAATTAAAGATATAAGAGCTATCTAACAGTACCCATAAGTGTTTGGTTAAGCAGTGTTGTAATTAATACAATTTCTGTGGATCATTTTGAGTCTGGAAAGCTGGGAATGAATGAGCAGCCTCTGCCTACAGAATGACACCCAAATTACAGAGGGATGACCCACATTTCCAGGCACACATTTTGGGTCCTGGAGGTTGTATGCCCTCTCGGGGTTAGGAGGAAAGTTGCTGATAGCATTCCTTCTGGTCAACATCCTGATGTAGCAATCAGCTGGATCGAGTATGCTAGGTATGCACAAACAGGAGAGTATGGAAGATTCCCATCATCATACATAGAGATATTTCCAGGCCAAACAGTGTGATGCATGGAAGATTCGGTTTTTAATATGATCAAAAGTGTATATTTGTTGCATAGTGCTACCCAGAGTTGAAGTGGTGAGGATGACTCCCACCTGGCAGTATCAGAGGCACTGAAGATGTCTCTGCCATGTTGGACTGGGAGGAGCCAACAGGCAGTGTGACAGAGTTGGTCCTAGCCATGCCCACTTAGCATTTGGGGAAATAAAAAGCTCTCCTGATCAGAAAATAATTACAGTAATTACAGATACACAATAAAGATAGATTCCGATTTTTAAAAAAGACCTTTGAATGGATCACAATTTTAAATAAATGTATATAGGCTTGAGAGAGAAGAAAAAGAGCATAAACAGTTATATAAAGAAGTAGTGTTTAAAGAGACAGACTACAGTCATAAAAAAGGAGCAAAGAAAAAAAGCAATGTAAAGTTGAAAATATGCAGAAAGTCTGGATTATGTATATTATTGTGTTTTCGTTAAATTTTTGGACAGTGAATGACCTAGGTATAGAGAGATATTCTATAGTACAGGCTTTTAAGCTAAACAAACAACATACTTTAAAGATATCTTGATTTCAAAATTTGGTTCTAAGGATATAGTGCTTTGGAAAAGAGTTCTGCTTTTGTTTCCACAGAGGATGAGAACTTATAGATTTCTTCTAGACTAATGTGGCTTGATGGACTAAGAACCCCAAATATACTTGGCCCAACAAAAAGCAGAAAGCAGTTTAGAGAGAACAATGTCCAAATTACCTAAATATTGTTTATAAATGGTTGCTTACATTTTAAGGGGGATATGCTATAGAAATGAACACTTTACATTAGAATGGATCTTTGTTTCCTGATACAAACTTCAGGTTATTCTTTTTGTATATATATTTCTGGTGGTTAAGGTATTGTGTTTGTGTAGCTCACTTAAAAATTTAATGTATAATTTAGAAATACAGGTTCATAGATAGTCATCTATAATAGTCAAACTTATAGTCATGTTATTTAGGTTTTCTAGATGTACAAAAATTTATTTCAGATTAATAGTTATTTTTCAAACCTTTCAGAAACTAACAGACTATATCATTTAAAATGTTTTTAGAACTTAGGACATTTCATGATAATGAGACATATCTGCTCATGAGAGCACCAATCTACTCTAGGAGGCTGATGGACATTGAAGAGGCTCTGTATGAAGTTGGTTAGCTATTTGGGCAAAAATCTGCTCTTTCCTGGACTGCTTGAAGATATGCTTTATGAAATGAACATGCAGGACCCACAGAAAAAAATGACAGCTGAACATGCCTAAAGGTGAGATGGTCCTTTGAGGTTCCTGCTTCTCGAAAGAGTCTGCCAGACATTCTGCAGGATACAGAAGAAAGTGACTGACAAACTGCCAATATTAGTGTAACTGTCTTTGAAATTTCCTGCTTCATGGAAAAGTCTGCCCTTTGCTAAGATCCTATAGGCTGAAAACTGGATGCAACAATGTTTCAGAAGAACTATAGTGACTGTCCAGGCAGCAAGATGTCTCTGCCAATTCTAGAGTTTTAAAAGATGATTACAATGCACTTCCTGTTAACTAAGGTAATATTATGTTCTTCTGGGGACTTTGATGGAGTTGAACAATAGATAGTCATAATTATAGTTTTCCTTAGTTATGATAAAAGATAAAGTAGATATAAATATTGTTACTGTAATTCTTTTTTCTTATTTTACTTTATTAAAAAATTTCTACCTCCTCCCATTTCCCTCCCCCTCCCCCCTCTCCACCTCTCCCTCCATCTCCAGTCCAAAGAGCAGTCAGGGTTCCCTGCCCTGTGGGAAGGGCAAGGTCCATCCTTCCATACATGTCTATAACGGTGAGCATCCAAACAGACTAGGCTCCCACAAAACAGTACATGCAGTAGAATCAAAACTCAGTGCCATTGTCCTTGGCTTCTCAGTCAGCCTTCATTGTCAGCCACATTCACAGAGTCTGAATTGATCACATGCTCCATCAGTCCCAGTCCAGCTGGCCTTGGTGANCCTTAGTTATGATAAAAGATAAAGTAGATATAAATATTGTTACTGTAATTCTTTTTTCTTATTTTACTTTATTAAAAAATTTCTACCTCCTCCCATTTCCCTCCCCCTCCCCCCTCTCCACCTCTCCCTCCATCTCCAGTCCAAAGAGCAGTCAGGGTTCCCTGCCCTGTGGGAAGGGCAAGGTCCATCCTTCCATACATGTCTATAACGGTGAGCATCCAAACAGACTAGGCTCCCACAAAACAGTACATGCAGTAGAATCAAAACTCAGTGCCATTGTCCTTGGCTTCTCAGTCAGCCTTCATTGTCAGCCACATTCACAGAGTCTGAATTGATCACATGCTCCATCAGTCCCAGTCCAGCTGGCCTTGGTGAGTTCCCATTAGATCACCTCCATCGTCTCAGTGGGTGGGCGCACCCCTCATGGTATTGACTTCCTTGCTCATGTTCCCCCACCTTCTGCTCTTCATTTGGATCTTGGGAGCTCAGTCCATTATCCCAATGTGGGTCTCTGTCTCTGTGTCCATCCATCACCAGATGAAGGTTCCCTCCGAATGACCTTCTGGTGTTATTGTAATACTTGATTGATGCTGGTTTTGTTATACTTAATTTTACTATGTTAAAGTTAAAACCTTTTTTTGTAATTTGGAAAGAAAAGAGGAAATAGTGTGGGAAGTCCTTCTGTATATGTATTGCTTTTATTGGTTAATGAATGAAGCTTTTTCTGCCAGTGGCTTAGAATAAAGCAAGGTGAGAATTCCAAGCAGATAGAGGGTGAAATAATGCAGAGTTAGAGAGATGTCATCTAGCCGCTTATAGGAGATAGACATCTGGGAAATTTACCAGTAATGCATGATCCTTGTGGTAAAACATAAAATATTGAAAATGGGTTAATTTAAGATATAAGAACTAGCTAACAATATGCTTAATTGATTGGCCAAGCAGTGTTGTAATTAATATAGCTTCCGTGTAATTATTTCAGATCCGGACAGCCATTAACAAATGAGCAGCCTCCAGCTATAGGTATTAAAAGATGCCTTCACAAAAATCTGTTCTCTGCAGCCAGCAGCACTGTGTGTGTGTATGTGTGTGTGTGTGTGTGTGCATGTGTGTACATATGCATGTATATATTTTCATTTTGTTTATTTAGAAATAGAAATCACAATTATCCTTCCAAGGTGTCTGGTTACAAATCCGCATCAGCCCCAAAATGTTTAATTCTTTCACCAGCTGTGAAGACTGGTGTATACCTGCTCCCTCCATCTCACTGTAGGTGGACTTGCAGTAAAAGAACTTTCCTAAGCACATAAAAACAGTCTGCTGAGTCCATGTAATGTTATATGTATGTATATGTTTTCAGGAATGTCCATTTGGAGTTGATAACAAACTGCTATTGGATCATGAAAAGTCTTTCCCGGGTAAGGCTATTTCTTTCACTTAAACACACACACACACACACAAATACATGGGCATGCACACACAGACACAGACACAGATATGTATATATGTATGTATATAAGAAGAATTAATTTTAAAAAATGAAGCCATGGATCTGCAAACAAAGTAAGAAGGGGTATATGGGAGAGTTTGTATGATGGAAAGAAAATGAAGAAATGTATAATTATATGATGATTTTTTAAAATAAATGATTTTAAATTAAAAGCTATTATAAATATCTATAATTTTAACATCATACTGCCCTCTATGCACATCTGGTATACAGTCCTTACCCAGTGACAGTCAAGGTAACGATCAACTGTCCTTGCTTTTTTCACCATATTTTGCTTCTCATTTTCCTTGTCTATCTTGACTAATTCAACAAGAACAACAATAGTGCCACGGGTAAAATCAGAGTGTGAGATACAACAGAATCACTGAAATAAGTTTTTATAATGTACATAACAAAACATGTTACTATATTAGTAGCTACAGATAATATTAGACTAATTTTAAAATGTAAAAGACAGAAAAACACAACTACCACATTGCAATCCTTTTTAGCTCATCAATTTTTTTAAATTGAAAAGAACCATAATCCCTCCATGCAAATTATCTTCTTTCCCTTCTCTATAATCCTTGCTTGCAGCAGTCAACAGTTTCAGGTTCATTGACCTCAGAAGAGAAATGTCATGTTTAATTCACTAGTTTTTTTTTAAGAAAAGAAAATAAAAAGCAATTGCTTTTGAGCACAGATCCATTGTACATGCTTAAGTGGTTGCTTTTGTGACCTATGCAATATTGCTAAGTTAAATAAATATGTTGAAGTGGGATTTTTTGTATAATTGTAAACTTCTCTGAAGCAGTTTGTTCTCTTCTCCCAGTGGATGTAATATTCTATTGATGAAAACCATAAAGCACTGAAAAAAGAATTTGAACATGACAAGACAGACAGGAAGACCTTCATCTTCATGGATCAACAGAGTTAGTGGTGTGAATATGGCTCTGACTGAAAGCAAATTGCAGATCCAATAAGCTGTTACTAAAATTTTAGTTAAATTATCCTCATAAGTTGGAAAGAAAACAAGTGTAGAATTCATATGAAAGCCCAAACAACTGTGGAAAGCCACAGACTCCCAATGCAAAACAACAATACTGGAATTATCATAATACCTGACTCCAAATTATATGACAAAGCCACAGTAACATAAACCACATGGTACTGACACAGAAATGGATATTCTGAAAACAAAATGCAATAGGTGACCCAGAAATCAGCTCATACAACTATAGGCATTTGGTTCTCAACAAGAGGCCTAAAACACAAGGCAGAAAAAATATAGTTTTTAATAAATATATGGTCTGGAAAAAAGGAGCATCCTCTTTCAAAAAACCACTGAGCAATGCTGGTGTTTTATATATTTGAATAGTAATTCATGTCTATTAGCCACTGTTGTGATCACTGAGACATTTAGATGTTTTGTTTTCATCAATTTGACTATACTTAATTTAAATTATAATGTTCTCTGTGGAAATTCTAGTGAGCCTGGCTTCAGGAGAAAATATATTAAAAGCCCCAGACTATCAGTAATGTATTTCCCACCATATGTGGTTGACAACGCAATCAACATCTCCTCCATGGTGTGTGAGGCTGGTGAGCTCACAACCACAGTTCTTCTCCGTATTCCAGGTCACTTAGTGAATCCCTGATGATCTGTCGAACACATCTTCAAGTATGTGGCTATAACACTGCCTCTGTTTTCCTATGGCTTTATTGCTATCTAGAACTTATGCTGAAAAACTGAGGTTTTACGGGCATTGCATCATAAATTTAATCAAATACATGGCCATCATGGACAGGTGGCAGGGCATCAATAAATATAACAGCTCTGGCACCATCAAGTAGCTTCTGTGTGATGTTTGGTCTTTGCCTCTTTTCACTTACCAAACTGTTAGTCACAAAGTAGTTTCTAATAGTAATAATGAATATGGATGCCCATTTGCAAATATCATTTTATTTAACAGAGTTTCCCTTTCTCAGTTTTAAAAGTAATTTGATTTCTAGAGCCTTTAAATTGCTTTTACTTTGAAATTTCATTTTATCCATTAAGAAACATATATAGAACAGTTAGTTCTATTGTCCAACAATACAGGAAGCACATGCATAAAACACTAAGCATCTTGTGGTTTCCGAACACAAGACAAAGCAGTGAGTTAATGTGAGAATCTGACACTAACAAACACAATATGATCCTAATTAAATCTCAAATGCCATTTTCTCAGTAATGCATTATGCTAATATGAGAATTGCAGATGTTCTCTCATGTAGAAAATGAAGAAGCTAAAATCTCCATCTCATCCTTCAGAAAGTGATAAAGAAATAATAATAGTTATTCTTAGCACAGTTAAATCAAGAAATTTAGAATTCCCAATAGAATATGATGCAGATCATAAAACAGTTTTCTCATCTAGCTACAACTGAGATAACAAACCCTTTGGCAAACAGTGGCCAATAATAACAAATAGAGTGTCAGGACCGTTTTCTATTGTCCTAATACAATGATGATTTTATCTCATGAATACTGTCAGTTTCCTTAGCTTAACAATAGTTTCATGAATCTATGTGCTTGTTGTTTTATGTTAGGAATTAAAACTATACATTAATTACAGTTATTGTTTGTCTTAAAATGACAATGTTTTCAAATTGCTAAGAATATGTTGGAAAGGCCAGGTTGGTGGAGTACAGCATCTTACTTGGCTTCTAAGATTTATGAGAACTCCATTGTCTAATGGTCTCTTCTTCCCTGGTATAACTGTGTCAGGTACAAAGAGACAATATCAAATGTGCTCTGAACTTAATACAATGATGTCAATGCTTGTTTCCTCAACAAAGTTTATATATAAAATATTTTTGCCTTGAGTTATGCTACCAAAAAAATGGTATGTTTTAGAATAACTAGTCAATGGGAAATAGAACCCTCCGGGATACTATTAGTACATTATTATTAAAAATGAAAAGAAGAAGAAGAAAGAAGACGAAGAAGAAGAAGAAGAAGAAGAAGAAGAAGAAGAAGAAGAAGAAGAAGAAGAAGAA
>LOEQ01011774.1:4292-17700 GCA_001685075.1 Bramus lutescens
TCTGTGTCTGTTATTATGTCCCCCTTTTCATTTCTGATTTTGTTAATTTGGATACTTTTTCTCGTCTTTTTGTGAGTTTGGATAAAGGTTTGTCTATTTTGTTGATTTTCTCATAGAATCAACTCTTTGTTTCATTTATTCTTTGTATTGCTTTCTTCGATCTATTTTGTTGATTTCAGCTCTCAATTTGATTATTTCCTGACATCTTGATCTCTCGGGTGAGTTTGCTTCTTTTTGTTCTAAAGTTTTCAAATGTTCTGTTAATTCACTGGTGTGGGATTTTTCCAGCATCTTTATGTAGGCATTTAATGCTATGAACTTTCCTTTTAACACTGCTTTCATTGTGTCCCATAAATTTGGGGTATGTTATGATGCTTCAGTTATGCAAACTGAGTAAGTGCTAGAGCCTAGTGTCTATAACTAGCAATTCTCTATAATAGAGTATTGCTACTCTACTTCAATTAACAGAGGAAATTTTATGTTAAATATTCTTATGACAAGGTAAATATATATGTGTGTGTATATATATATATTATTAATTAGAATTATTGAGCGAGAAGCAGTTGTTTATATATATATATGAGAGAGAGAGAGAGACCTTTTAGGGGAAAATGTTTTCATTGAACTGATTTTCACTGTGGTTTCATGGGTCATAGGTACATTGTCATCTTAAAACTCACAAATTGATCTGTAATACCTAGATGCAGCATTTTATATTCAATGTTACCTCAATAAAGAGCTTTTTAAAAATCTTGAAATTTTGTAGCCTGTCTCCCAGGCTTTATTATTCTTTCCGAAGTGTTTTTGGCTGTTCTAGATCATTTGCATTTGCAACTGAATTTTAGAACCACTTTGCCACATTTTAGAATTGGCATTATCTACAACAGATCTTGCATGGAGGTTTTTTTTAAGCGTTTGAAAAAGTCATTTTAGAGCTACAAATGAGTTGAAAAATTAATAATTTTCCCATCTCCACTATTTTTAGGTTATTTGAATGCTCATAGCTCACAATAAAAATGGTGCAAGAATCAAAATCAGTAAATTAATTCTGGTATATTATTTGACCATAGATTTTAATCAGATTTCTTCTACTTGCATTTTTCTGACTTTGACACTATTGAAACACAGTAGCCTGGTATTTTGTCCCTCATTTTGGATTTGTCTGATAGTCCTCTTGTTACTGGATTGAAGTTGTCCATTTAAGGTTATAATACCATAGAGTTGAAGTGCCCTTCTCCTCATATAATATAGGTAGCAAATGATTACTATGAGTGGTATTGAACTTGATCACTTGGTTTCAGGTATTATTACCTGGATTTCTTTCCAATAAAATTAGTGTTTTTCTGTGTTCATGGTTTATTCTTTAAATTGAAAATGACCAATTTCAGTTTAAGAGAAGATGAATTAATTTATCTCAATCTTCAAGAAGGAGGATTATTAACAAAACATGTGGGTATATGGTAAAGTCACCACAGTAATTAGTAAAAGTTTTGGAAAATATATTTAGAGGTTATGTAACTACCCTATTTCTTCTTAAGTTTGGATGCAGTAGTGATAGCATTTATCAGTGTACTTTGCCTATAGCAACTGTTACTATGGTGCTCAAATAGCTATATTCTTTTTACTTATTCAGTCTTATTTATTAATTAGAATTATTGAGCGAGAAGCAGTTGTTTATTGAAGAATTTATGTAAGTATGAGTGTTCTCAGATATTTATTTTGTTAATTGTCTTGCAATCCCACATCAATTTTTAAAAATAATATTTTTATTTAAAACAATTTTTAAATTCAAATATGTTTGACCATATTCTTTACCTTTTCCAAGTCCTCCTCCTTAGCTACTTAACATTAAATTCTTTCTCAAAAAAAGTCAAATAAAAACACAATACAGCAACAAAACCAAAAAAAAAATACCACACCCAAAAGAAAACAAACAAACTGTAAACCAATAAACCACACACAAAAATCTATGGAATTCATTATATGTTGGTCAACTACTACTGAGCATGAAGTCTGTCCAGGAGTGGTTGTTATACTAAGTGTCACTCTATCGGAGAAAACTTTTTTTTCCTCTCCCAGAAGGTGTAAGTGACAGTTCAGTTGTTAACCTTTACCCTATTTTTTTGCTATTCATAAAATAGCAAATAAAATATAATAGGATAAAACTATGACAATGAAGTTTGACAAATCAAACCAATACAAAGAAAAGAGCTCTAAAAGAAGGCCTAGAAATCAGAGCCCCACTCATTCGCACCCTTGGGAATTCCATAAAAAACTATAATCTGGAAGTCATAATATATACACTAGGGACCTGGTGGAGAGCCATGCAGGCCCTGTGCATGCTGCCTCCGTCTCTGTGAGTTCAAAGTAACTTTTCTCATGTTGATTTCAAGATCCTTGTTTTTTGGTGTCCTCAATCCCCTCAGCCTCTTAAATTCTTTCTATGTCCACTTCTTAAGAGTTCCCTGAATTCTGAGCAAAGGGGTTTGTTAGAGATATCCCATTTAGAGCTGAGTGTCCCAAGGTCTATCACTCTGGGTAATGTCTGCTTATGGGTCTCTGTATTTGTTCCCATCTGCTGCAGGAGGAAGCTTCTCTGATGATGTCTGAGCAAGGCATTGATCTATGAGCATAACAGAATGTCATTAGGCATCATTTTATCATTAGACCCCCTCCCCCTTTATTAGAGCAGTATTATATGGTTTTCCCTCTGTCCCTGGAGTAGCTAGTCTCAGATGTTTGTTCACCCATGCAGTGTTGGGAATGGGTTTGATCTCATGGAGTGGGCTTTATTGTCAAATCAGTTATTGGTAGGTTACTTCTTCAAGTTTTGTGCCGCCTATGCACTAGTATACCTTGCATGCAAAACACCATTGTAGATAAAGGCATTGTGGCTGGCTTTGTGTCTTTTTTATCCTTTGATAGCATTAAGAGCACCTTCCTGGATCAAAGATGCTGGAACTTAGGGGTAAAGGCTCTATATAGGCATTTGCTCAAAATCACAATGTTCAGTGAGTTGTGTAGGTGTCATCAGCAATGGACCTTAGTTCCACAATATTATTATTTAGCTCAAGTTGATCCAGTTTTGGACATTCAAAGCTCTTTCAGGTTGAAAATGTAAGTCTTTGATAAGTTCCTGTCTTCCACTTAAAAAAAAAAAAACACTTTACTTCAAGATAGTCCAGGTCTGCACTGTGCTTTCCGTGTCCTATACTCACATACTTCTTCAACTAAATTTAATTCCTTTCCCCGGAGAATGGCATTAAAACTGAATATCTGGACTCTAGGTGGATTCGTTACTGTGATTTTGTTACCATCCTTAGTTCTTATTTGCAGACAGAAATAGTAGATCTATGCTTTTGAGATGCTACAGTGAAATAACCCAGACTGAGAAATTTGCAAACAAAGGAAATTTACTACATACAATTCTGGAGTCTGAGAATTTCAAGACCTGGTATCTAGAGACTGTGTCTACAGAGAGTTTAATCGCTGCTTTCTAGGATATGTAATATGGAAATGATAAACATGTTCCCTAAAGCCTCTTATGTAAAGGTACTGATCAAACTCTCAAAACACTGTCTCTCATAATTTTAACACTACGCTGGACAATAAGTTCTGAACTATGCAAATGGAAGTGGGCACCAAATTGAGAGGGCAGAAGTATATTAATCTGCCTGCATACTAATTCATTTAAAATTTTATCTTAGAGACAGAAACAATGTGGTGCATGCCAGTTGTCCCAGAACATGGGAGGCAAAGGTAAAGGAACCAAGAGTTTGAGGCCTTCTTGTATTGGATATTGATACTTTGTTAAAAAAATGTAATAAAATATGTTCACACAAAAACTTCAGTATAGTGTGGTTTGATATATGTCTGTGTGATCTATAACTCTTATAGCATAGTCTTTTGCCTTGGTAACAAATTTCTGCTCTGTAACTATAATTCATGCCAGATTTTTGAATGCTATTCCATAAATTTAAAGAGCAGTTTATAAAGAAATGACAATGATTTTGAATCTCCTATTTCATAAACACAGTATATTTGTTTCACTATTCAATTTCTGTCAGCAATGGTATATAGATTTCAGTGAACAGGTCTTGAATGAGCTTTGTCAGTTTTATTCCTAAATTTATCATTTTTGACGCTGTCATAAGTATTTCTCATTTTATTTTTAAGTCTTTATTGCTAATCTATATGAATGCAATTCATTTTCTTTTATTGAGACAGGGTTTCTCTGTAACAGTCCTGCAAGTCCTGGAATTCCCTTTGTAGACCAGGTTGGCCTCAAATTCACAGAGATCTACCTGCCCCATCTCCCATGTGCTGGGACTAAAGGTGTTGACATGAATTGTCCAGATTGAATTTAGTTTTAATATTGATATTTACATTTATTCTTTTCTGAGTCTAATGTTACTTTTGATTACTTATTTTGTAGATAGCATTGATTCATCTACATATTTTGTACATGTTATTTACAAATAAAAACTAGTTTAACGTCTTTCTTTCTGATCTAAGTAAGATTTTTTGCCTTTTCTTTCCTAACTTATAGCTACCGAACAAAACCTATTGGTTTGAATGAAAATGTTGAGACTAAATACTCTTTTCTTGTTTCTGATCCCAGGGGAAAAGAAACAATGTTTCATCAAGAAGTAATAATTATATGGAGATTTATATAGCTATTCTTACAGAGTTGAAGTGCCCTTTCATTCCAAATGTGGCTAGACTATCTAATAAATCTTGGATTTTTGTAGTGATTGTCAGTAGTGATTGTCAACTCGGAAGAATTGAGAATCACTTAAAAGTCAGACTTCTCTGTGTGTGTGTGTATGTGTGTGTGTGTGCATGTGTGTGTGTGTGTGTGTGTATTTGGGGAAAGGGAAAGGGAGAGGAATGGAGGGAGAGAACGAGGGAGTGAGGGAACAAGGGAGATGGATCTTGATGCATTAATTGAGGTGGGAAGACCTGCCCACTGTGGATGCCCCAATTTCCAGGTTCAGATTCTGGAGAGTGTAAGCAGAACACGTTTTCATCACTCTCTGCTTCCAGATTTTACACATAACATGACAACTCTTCAAGTTCGTGGTACCTTGACTTTCCCAAAATAATGAACCATAATAAACTCATTATCTCATAAGCTGTTTTGTTGTATTATTTTATCATAGCAATAAGAAAATAGACTAATAGTCATCCTAATTGTGTTTTAATAATGTCTACAAAGTGTATCTTTTTAAAAAAGGAGATCAAATACTTTAATTGGAAGATGGCAGTGTACCTTGAACACAAGTCCTAGTTTCACAATGCACTATAATAAAACGTTACCTTAACTTTCAGATTTTTTTATTGATTTTTTTGAGCTCTACATTTTTCTCTGCTCCACTCCCTGCCTATCTCCTCCCCTTAAACCCTCTCCCAAGGTTCCCATGCTCCCATTTTACTCAGGAGATCTTGTCCTTTTCTACTTCCCATATAGATTAGATCTATGTATGTCTCTCTTAGGGTCGTTATTGTTGCCTAGAACCTCCAAACAAGCTCTCAAAGTGTATCTTAAAAAGATACTTTTCTTTAACATATTTATGTCTGTCTTGTTTGAAAAGTGTTTTACTTAGACATTATACAGATTTGCATTATATTCAAATTGAAAATATATACCTTTTAATCGAACTGTTTGAACAACAGTAATGTGTTTATGATTCAACTGAAATCTTTTCTCTATTCTTTTTTAATTTGTCATATGTACCCCTTGTTCTCTTTTTAGTTTTTGTAATTGTTATATGGAGGAACTGTATTTTTATAATGACATTTAATCTCCATTATTGGCTTAACTGTTAGATATTTTTACTACTTCTATAAGAGTGTAAGATACATCTTTAAATAAAATATTGTACTACTTTTGGTAGCACATGTGCCTTATAATAACACTTCCATTTATTTCTCCTAAGCCTTTTTGCCACTATAGTCACAAGTTTTATTTTACATCTCTTTCTAGTTATTATTTTTGCTTAAATATGCCTTAATGATACTTAAATTGTAAAACTTATTGTATCTTTACGTATGCATGTACTAATTTTGTTCTCCTTCCTTCTTTTTCTTTTTATTTCATTGATACTAAAATCTGTTTTTAGCATTATTGGAATTATTTTCTTAAATGTAACTGTATCCTGGAGGGTTTCTATGCTAAGTGGTCTGTATATATCTACTATATGAAATCATTCAAAATCTGGAATACAATGAGGATGTCATGAAGGAGTGTGGGGAAATGTAGTGAGAAAAAGAACAGAAATGATGGAGACCAGGATCAGAGCATCAGCAATACATTAGCTGATTTTCATCTTGCTTATGTTGAGTAACTTCTATTCTTTGGAAACTAGTGATTGATAGCTAGTATTAAAGTTCTTGAGAGTTTTGAAATCATTATCCCTGGTGATCTTTAGAAAGAGAATGGATTTTATTTCTGAAGGTCTGTCAGGATATGTCTTTAGCAAATGAAGAAGTGTGAAAACGGTTTCTGGTATTTTGTCCTGGTACCACAATACTGTGATCTATATTTGCAGACACTAAACATGGAAGCTCAAAGAAGCTGTGTGAAGTAAGGGAGTTAAATTAAGATTGCAACCTGGTCTGTAGTACAAGTATGTAGAACTTTCAAAGAGAACATATCAAATGCAAACTGAAGGAAGGCAAGGCAGCCATTATCACTGGACTACCTGCTAGGGATCACTCTTGCTCTTGGAGGGTGAAGCCTATTGAGAAGGGAGGCCTGCAGGGAGTGAGGGAGGGAGGGAGGGAAAAGAGAGGGAAGCAGACATTGCACAATAGGTTCCCAACCTTAGTGTGTTTATTTTGATTAACTGAAATTTAAAGTTGTTTCAAGTTCATCTTCAAAGAAGAAATCATATATGCCTCTCCATAACAGCAATCAAAGAGGCAATATAGTCATCTCTCCTGATAGGTGGACGAATGTAAAACTTTGGATATTTGACTCACTAGTATGGATCTCTAAAACTGTTTCTTTCCTCTCCAGTACTTTTTGTTTTCCTGATGCAGTGTACCAAGTGAAGTCAAAGATCAGGGTGTGGGTAAATGCCTACATTGGGTATGCCCAAGGCACTTTCCTAAGTAGACTAAACAGCAACCTCGTACTATGAAAATGTGTTGTCTTTGTTTTAATCAGTTCAACCAGGTCATGGGAAACTACAAAGCTGTATGTAGTTGTTGTATTGTAAATAGGCCTAGGATATACAGTGTTCTCCTAACCACTGAATCATCTCTTCAAATTCACATGCTAATAACTTTTAAATACTTTTAGAAAATTGTTTTTTCATCTATTCCCTCAGCTTTATTAACCAATAAATGATGAATTAAAATTGTATATATTTGCAATGCCCAACATATTTCGATTTATATATTCATTGTGAAGTAATTAAATCAAATTAATTAACATATTCCTTATCTCATTATATTTGTGTACATATGTGTATGTGTGTATGTGTGTGTGTGTGAGAGAGAGAGACATAGAAAGACAGAGAGTGTATGTACAGGTACATATGTACCTGGTGACCAGAGACCAACCTTAGGCATTGTTCCTCAGGGGGCCATCTACCTTGTTTTTGAGACAGGGCCTCTTACTGAACTGAAGCTCACCAAGAAGTCTAGGCTCCAGGGATCTTCCTGTTTCTGTCTCTGTAGTATTGTCCTTATAAGCATGTGCCTCCATGTCTGGCTATTTTTTCTTTTTAATATGGCTACTTGTGATATAGTTCAAGTGCTTATACTTAGGCAGCAAGCAATATACTGACTGAGCTAGCCCTCTTTTTACTACAACCAAAATTCCTTTTTTTTCTTAAGAAAAGAATCTTTTAGGTACAAATCAGTATTTGTTCTTTGAATTCTTAGTTTTTTTTTGTCTTGAGTTAGGGTCTCTCTGTGTGATCCAGGGTAGTTTGAAACTTATCATGTAACCCAGGCTGGCTTACAACTTGTGATTCTCTGGGGTTATAGACATTGTTAATTATTTTTTTTAGTTTTACTTATTGATTTTATACTTTGATAGTTTAGTACTGTATATTTATGTGTATAGTATAATGTGTCTGTATGTATTTTTAAATATGCAAATATAACTTTCTCAGTCTGTATAATGTTACTTGAATGTATAGGTGTAGAATGAAATTTCTGTCTTACCCAGTTTGGCAGCTGTTCAGTCCCAAAGAAACACACAGATGCTTATATTAATTATAAACTGGTCTATTGTTCAGGCTTATTACTACCTCTTAAAATTTAAATTAACCCATAATTATTATCCACATTTAGCCATGCGACTTGGTACATTTTTTTAGTAAAGCATTCTCATCTTGCTTCCTCTGCTTCTGTATTATGACTGCATCTCAGCGTTTCCTCTTCCCACAATTCTCCTAGTCTATTTGCCCTGACAAGAGGATTAACTCACAGCACATAGGACTTTGGGACTGACCATTTGGTACTGCATAACCAAATGGGGTACTTTCCCCAGGGAAGACAATTTCTCTTAATCTCAGTATTCTTTAGTAGTTTGTAGTTTATTGTCTAGAGGTGAGGCACCATGAGCTTTCTTAGCATCTCTATTGGTGTCAACATTGTTCCAGTCTTATTTATGCAACCATGTTGATGAGACCTTATATATGTAGCTTCTTTTATACTTATAGGGCACACAACCAAGCAGCAAACTTCCTGATCCTCTGGCTCTTACAATTTTTCTGTCCCGTCTTCCACAATGTCCTCTGAGCTTTAGGTGCCGAAATTGTGTTGTAGATATATTTGTTGGGGCGGAATAAAATATGATCTCTTTTTTCTCTGAAGTTTGACCATTTATGGTTTTCTGTGGGTCTCAATTTCTTGCAAAGGGAAGCTTCTTTGACGAAAGTAAGATCTATACTTACCTTTGGGTATAAGGATAAATATTTAGAATGTAGTTAGGAGCTGTGGCAGTTGAGAGAATTGACAGTTGTAGGTTTTCTTCCAAAATACATGACTTTGCTTACCTCAGCTTAGTTTCTGATACCAGCCATGGTTCCTAGCTTGTTAAGTGGGCCTTATGCTCAATTAGTGGGCTGTTGCTAATTAACAAGATATATATTTTACTATAGTACCCGTATGATTATCTTGTCATTCTGGTATTTGTTGAAGTCTATAGGCCTCATAGTTGTTATTTATTTCCCTTCTGGTACCATGAAAGCTAGTCTATAGGGAAGAGGCTTTCATATCTGTTCCGGCTCAAAGGCCATTGGCCTTTTGTTTGAAGTACCAGGCACCTTCAGCAATAGGGTTTTACCTTCAGTTTTTGGAAGGCTACAAAGGGCACCAACAATAGCTTATAATATTTTGGGAATCTCTTGCCTATCCCTGACTAACAGTTCAAAAGAGAGCTTACAATTCCTGTATTTTGTATTTTTGTTAGATATTTTAATGATGCTTGGGGGGAATATTGTCATCCCAGACTTAAATTTTCGTTTCAATTACATATATATGTACATGTAGACTTACATGTATTTTATGTAATTATAGGTAGATAATATGATGCCTTTTGACGTTTTCAGACATCCTTACCGTTATTTTACCCTCCTCCCTCCTTTTTCCTTATTATCTCTCTCATCCCTCTGACATGAAAGTTTCTACCATTTTGTTCCACTTTTCCCTTCAGATCACTTGTTCCCTGCTATTCTCCTCTCTATTCCTCCCTCCACTACATGATCTCCTTTTACTTTGCTAGTTTCTTCAATTGATTCAGATATGTGCTCACATTTGAAAACTTGTATATAGTTGCCTCAGAGAGAACATGTGACATTTGGCTTGTTAATATATAATTAATCATACAGCCATTATGGAAATCAGTGTGGAGTTTACTTAAAAATCTGAAAATACATCTACCAGAACATTCAACTATGTCATTTTCGTTAAATAAATACCCAAATGATTCTCTGTCTTGTACAGAGATGTCTGATAATCCATGTTTCTTGCTACTGGATTCATAATAGCCAGAATTTGGAAACAGCCTACATGTCCATTAACTTATGAATGTATAATGAAAATGTGGTACATTTATACATTATTACAACTGTTATCCAGTTGTAAAGAGAAACGAGATTATAAAATTTGCAGGCAAATTGATGGAGCTAGAAAGTGTTGTAAGTGAGGTAACTCAGACCAAGAAAAATGATATATGTTTTCTATTATATGTAGATGTTAGCTTTTACACTTTAGGTATGTATGTTATTTGGAATACACACATAGACAAGGTAGCTAGTAAAGGAGCAGGGAATATAAGGGATCTTCCAAAGAAGGGAAAATTTAATATAGTGTTATAAGAGAACAAAGCAGAAATTATAACAGGGGGACTAGAAGGTCAGGGGGGATGGAAGGGTATGGCAGAGTAAGAAATATAGGGGATAAAACTAACACTAAAGTCTCTTTGAAAGTCTTATGTATGATAGTGTAGACATGTACACACACACACACAGAATTTAGATGGAGTTACCTTGTAATGGAGGACACAATAACCCAACTAAAAATCATATGCTAGCAAATAAAACCCTCAGTACCAGAAATAAGTTACATATTTAAGTCATTGGTTTTGCTAATTCTTAAATATTTCAGGATATAGCACCCGCTGTCATTGGATTAAACATAAAAGTTACAGTTTGATGTGATACCTATTCTTTTTTAAAATCATTCTTCTCACATATATTACATCCTGATCATAGTTTACCCTCCTGCCTCTTCTTCTAGTCCCTGTCCTCCAGCACACCTCTGCCTCCCCATCCACTCCTCCCTTTAGAAAAGGGCAGGCCTTCCAGGAATACCAACAAAACATGAAATATCAAGTTGCAGTAAAAATAGGCTGAATGAGGCAACCCAGTAGAAGGAAAACGGTCCCAAGAGTGGACAAAAGAGTCAGAGGCAGGCCTGCCCTGTTGCCACTATTAGAGTCCCACAAGAAGACCAAGCTACACAACTGTAACATATATGCAGAGTGCCTAGATCAGTCCAGTGCAGACTCCCTGATTGTTGTCTCAGTCTCTGCGAGCTCCTATGAGTCCAGGTTAATTGATTCAGTGGACTTTCTAGTGGTGTCCTTGACTCCTCTAACTCCTACTATCCTTCCTCATCTCTTCCACAGGATTAGTCCCACCTGATGTTTGGCTGTGAGTCTCTGCATCTATTTCCATCAGTTACTGGATTAAGCCTCTTTGATGATGATTATGCTATGCTCCTCTTGGCTCTGAGTTATCTAGCCTCTGGCTCCTGGCCCTCTAGGCAGTGTCATGGGTGAGCTCCCTCTCATGGCAACGGTCTCAAGCTGGACTAATCATTAGTTGTACACTCCCATTTCTGCACTTCCTTTTACTTCAGCACATCTTGTAGGCCAGACAAATTGTAGGTTGAAGGGTTGTGGCTGGACTGGAGTCCCAAACCCTTCACTGCAAGAATTGCCTGGTTACAGGAGATGGCTGGTTCATGATTCATATCCCCCATTACTAGGAGTCTTAGCTAGCATCACCCTCATAAATTCTTTGGGGGTTTCCATTGCACTCGATTTCTAAGTTATCCCCAAGATAACCCCAATTCCAATTGTCTATCCCAGTACTCTCTCCTGCCATCCTCTCCACACGTGATTCTTCCTGTTCCTGGCCCTACCTACCATGAATCCACTCTCAATATCTATTCTATTTCCCCTTCCCAGGGAGATTCATTTATCCCCCTTGTCTTAGGGTTTCTATTGTTGTGATCATACACCATGGACAGAGCAACTCTTATAAAGGAAAAACAATAAGGTTGGCTTACATTTTCAAATGTTTAGTCCATTATCATCATGGTATGACATAGTGGTAAGCAGGCAGACATGATGCTAGAGAAGTAGCTGTGACTCACACGTCCTGACTTGAAGGCAACAGGAAGTAGTCTCAGACATTGGGTGTGGCCTGAGCATATATGAAACTTCAAAGACCACCCCCACAGTGACACACTTCCTCCAACAACTTAATACCTACTCCAGCAAAGCCATATGTAATAGTGCCACTCCTTTTGGAGGCCATTTTCTTTCAAGCCACCACATTTCACTCTCTGGTCCCCAAAGACTTGTTACCATATATAATGCAAAAGTGTATTCTTTCCAACATCAAAAGTTCCCATAATCTATAACAGTCTCCAATCTTCAACTTATTTAAAAGTCTAAAGCTCAAAGTCTCTTCTGAGATTCATGCAATCTCTTAACTGTAATCCACTGTAAAATTAAAATGAAAAAGCAGATTGTATACTTCAAACACATAATGGTGCAGTATATATTTATCAGTACAAAACAGAGTGAAGGGAGGATAGTGAGAAAATACTGGACCAAAGCAAAACCAAAAACCAGCTGGGATAACTCCAAATTCTGATCTTCATGACTGATATCAAAATGCTCTTCATATTTCCAGTTCCTTTCAGCTTTGTTGGCTGCAACACATTTCTCTCTCTTGGGCTGGTCCCATACCCAGTTACCACCTCTCCTCAGCAGGTATCTCATGCCTCTGGAATCTCCAACATCTTGGGATCTCCAAAGCAATCCAAGCTTCGACTTCACAGCTTCATACAATGAACTCTCTAGACCTCCATTCAGGGACACCACTTACACATGACTGGCCTCAGTGACATTCCTTCTTCACCAAGAAAAATTGCATATAGCCCTGTTCTTCTCTCCTAAACTCCAGGACAATGTGGCTAAAGTGTTGCAAAGTTCTGGTACTTATTGGGGCTGGAACATGGTGCCCTTATTCAATTTACTTCCTAAACTTGGCTCTCCTGAAACTGAATCTGTAGACCAGGCTGGGCTTGAACTCAGAGATCTTTCAATTACATCTTTACCAGATTTATGTTTCCAATGGTTACCTTTGCTGCCCAAGCTTGGCTGTTCTGGAACTTGTTCTTTAGACCAGGCTGGACTTAAACTAAGATCTACCTGCCCAGCATTTAGAATAAAGGCATGTACCACCACACCTGGCTCTAAGCTTTTCTTTAACTACTTTTCACAAGTTGGAAGCTTAGCTTGGTGGGATCTTGCCCTTAGGGGGTCACCACTCTCTTTATTCCATTTCTTTTTTAATCAATTTTTATAGAGCTCTGCATTTTTCTCTGCTCCCTTCCCTACCTCTCCCCTCCACTTCAACCCTCCCACAAGGTCCCCATGCTCCCAATTTACTCAGGAGATCATGTCTTTTTCTACTTCCCAGGTAGATTAGATCGATGTAAGTCTCTCTTAGTGTCCTCATTGTTGTCTAAGATCTCTGGGATTGTGATTTGTAGGCTGGTTTTCTCTGCTTCATGCTTTAAAAAAACGCTTATGAGAGAGTATATGTGATAATTGTCTTTCTGTGTCTGGGTTACCTCACTCAAAATAATG
>LOEQ01011775.1:16891-28778 GCA_001685075.1 Bramus lutescens
TGGATGGAAGGTGTGGGGGGGGCATGGACTTCCCACAGAGCAGGGCACCCTGACTTTTCATAGGACTGGAGAGTGAGGGGGAGAGGGATTGGGGGAGTGGGAGGGAAATGGGAGGATGGGAGGAGGTGGAAATTTTCAATAAATAAATAAAAAAGAAAAAAGTAATTTTTTCAAAAGTGAAAATAAAATGAAAATAAAACATGGGTCATGCAATGCAGCATATATATATATATATAAAGTAATACAGAATAAAGTATTAAAGGCGCTAGGAATTGCAGACAAAAGGAAGAACTTCAGTAACTATTTGTCAAAGGACAATGCTAGATCATTAATATATTCATAAGAAAGTGAGGAGTGGGCACAGGAATTTCAAGCAGCTATGCTGCAATTATCTTAACTACTTTTCTATTTCTCTCACAAAGCTCCATGATCAAAGCAACTTACAAAAAAAAGGCATTTAATTGGGCTTATGGCTTTTGATGGTTAGAGTCTGTGATTCTGGGTCAAAGGGATGGAAGCAGCTAAGAGATCACCTCTTGATCCACAAATAAGATTCAAAGACAGGCACACTAGAAATAGCCCCAAAACCTCAAGCTTGTGCCCAGTGACACATCTCTTCTAACAAGGCCATGCCTCCTAATCTTTCCTAAACTGTTCCATTGGCAGAGATCAGTATTCAAATATATGAGCTTATGACGTGCTGTGAATACAGGTTGTGTGTTATCTTCTTTCTTTCTTTAGCCATTTGACAGTTGTCTTAGTCAAGATATATGGAACTTAAAATACGAATAGGCAAAAATTATTTTTTCATATCTTTCCTTTGCTGTACCTTAATCATGGTCCAAAATTTTCAAGAAATTTTTTTTCCTTTCCATTCAAAGAAGCTGGTGCACTGTCACATTTTTATGAAAACTATATAAGATGTGGTCATGCAAACACTAGCTCTGGAGTCAGGTTACACGGGTTTGATCAATGCTCTGCTACTGCATCATTGCTAAGAATTGGTAAGTCATTTTCCCAAGTCTTTGTTTCTAGATTAAGGAGCATTAAAAATACATATTTAATATGCTGTGTTTGTGTATTACATGAGATATTACTTTGAAGAACCACAACTTGGTCCACTGTAAAAAGTCAGAAGGTGATATATTTATACCATAGATATTATTTCAATTTTGATCACACATTCTGGGAATATTAATTAGTTTTATCTTGACATGAAGACCATAAAGTTCAGAAGCACAGAGGTGGAGAGAACTTCAGAGGTTTTTCTGGATTGCTAGCCTTTATGTTTACTGAGGTCATCGATCCTTTAGAACTGTTATAAAAGGCAATAGTTTTTAAGAGTTATACATTTATTTAGTATTCTATTGCAGGGAATTCTTTTACACTTGAAGCTCATGATTGGCATCTATGAACATAAGATCAAGAGAGTGTGTCAACCCTTACTTTCTGGCTTCATTCATGAAACAGTGACAAGATTTGTCCTTGAATATTCTGCTCCCACTATTAAAGCTGCTCTCCTTCATGCCTTCTCTGTCTCTGAAATATGCATCTATTTTTTCTTTACTATAGAAATGCTGAACACCAGAAATAAATGATATCACATGCTGATGCTATGTCTTATTTCAAAGAAATTTATAACATTAATTGGTTTTAAAATCCTATTTTCTTCAGCAGCATTTCTCAGCAATGAAGTTGCTTCTCTTAAGTGATTGTAGTCAGCTCCCTTTTGTATGTAAGGTATATGTTTAAGATATACCATGAGTGTCTGAAAATATGGAGAATACTAAGTAAGTCACACATGAATATGTATATATAGTGTATTTATACCTATGTGTATTTGTTATATAGATATAAGTGTGTGTGTTTTAGATAAGTGTTCATAAATATTTTCGTACATGTGAATGCATCTAAGCACAATTAATAAATAGGCATTTATTTATGTGACCTTTCCTAAGGACTTAATTTGTATTCATCCCAGGAAGAAAGTGCAACTACAGACCAAATAATTCCAGTAAAGACTAGTTTAGTGAATAGCTGACATTATTGGGTTTAAATGTAAGATTATTGGTAACTCAGGAAACCACATGTCACAAAAGTCTACTCCAGCTTGAGGGACAATGCATGAAACCTGTTATCACTGAGTTTTCTGCTTAACTACTAGTCAGCTCCACTAAAGAGTCTTCCTTGGAGGGAGAGTTTACTGCCTATATAACATTAAGGTGAGTCTCCTGAGTCATAATTTTCTCAGAATTCCTGATTGTTTTAAGTTTCTTGTGAATGTTGAGTCTATTGAGACTCCAAGAGGGAATGTTTCAATTATGAAAAAAAGATACAAAATATTGCAGTGAATGATTAATAACAATTAAAAGTAAAATTTGAAAATTATAGCAAATTTCAGTAATGAAATAAAACTATTAGCATATTTGTATTGTGTTTTTACCTTTTCAATCAGAGGATACAGTATACACTTTATGCACTTACGCTTCGAGTATATGAATTTTGCATATTAATATTAATCTGCCAAGACACTGTTAGGTAAGAGTTAGTTCAACACTAGCACTACTAAACTAATACCACGACAATGATCTAACAATGGAGTGTATGAATTTCACATATTAATATTAATCTGCAAAGACACTGTTAAGTAAGGTAAGAGTTAGGTCAAAACTAGCACTACTATACTAATACCATGACAATGATGTAACAATGGAGACAGCTGCTAGGTGACACATGAGCAGGTAACAATGCTTTTGATTCAGGAGGAAATAGATAGTAAGGTTTCTATCTGCACAGTAAATCATTAAAGACCCAGAGTTTGTTTGGTAATATCATGTTCCATTTAGTATTTTCAGAGTGCAGCTGGGTGGTTACTGTCTGACTAGTAAGATATGCATTTGGCCGTCCAGCCTTTCCTCCAGGCTCATCCACAGTCATTGAATCCTCTGCTTTCTCTTACTATATTAGAAATTTCCATACAATGAAGGACACACAAGGAGCAGACATATCGGTACACTTGACACATAGAGTCTTCAAAATTAAACAAAGTATAGGAAAGGGCAGCTGTATTCCATCATACTTGTTAAGGCAAGACTGTTTATCACTTGCTGTCTGCTTGGCTCTCTTCTTCTTTTTTTAATAAATTATTTTTTTAATATTTATTTATTTATTTATTATGTATACAATATTCTGTCTGTNATTACAGATGGTTGTAAGCCACCATGTGGTTGCTGGGAATTGAACTCAGGACCTGTTGAAGAGCAGGCAATGCTCTTAATCACTGAGACATTTCTCCAGCCTGATTCTCTTCTTTCAAACATAGATTTTTATTTTCTTACTTTTCATCCTGTACATGCTAGATTTTATTTTCATGTTTTCAAATAGTAGATAAAACATAATTTCTAAAGAATTAACACAAACATGGTTTTCCACTTTCTCTTTATAAACATTTTATCCAATAATTTTTATATTTCCTATAGCTCTAGACAAAGATATATTTATAGCTTCTGTATTTTTTACCTTGATATTGTATGACAACTTCCAATAATAAAAACATCATCTGTCTTGTTGAACCAGGATGAGGTCAAGGAACATTTTAAATGTAGAAGTGGGGAAAGTATCAGGGTTAAAGTTTTAATCACTGCTACTGAACACTTATGGATATGCCAGCCTAATCCCACAGTGCCTGGGTCCTAATGGCTGCTGGCATGCCATCTGCTCCTGTTCATATTGATGTGGCCTCAAAGCCCTTTCTGAAGCCAAAGCTTACTTCTGTCCTGAATCATTAACTTTCACAGACTTATCACATTGTACCTCCTGCCCACACTAGTTCTAGTTAATAAAGAAGTAATTGACAGGTGGCAGATATGAAACATACTAAAACATTAAGGTCAAGTGCACATTTCTGCAAGCTAATAGAATTTTGACAGAATTATCTGAGTTCATAAATGCAGTCTGGCTTAGCACGCTCTACGAATTTACCTGTATGCTCTATCATAAAAGTTGCATATGTTCCTACTTTGTTTTTATGTACCTCATCTCATAAAAATAAACATAGGAAACATTTTTTATTTTAAAAGACTCAAGGTGTAAAGGTAAATCTTGTTGGAAGTTACCTCAAGAGCAAACATAGCTGACCCACAGCAGTGGGAACACTTAATGATGAATATTTGCAGTTCCTGAGCAATGTTAATATTATTGGATTATAAGCAAATTAAATGGGTTTTAAATGTACACCCAAGGGTTTTCAATAGTATACACAGCACTGTCCCAGACATGGTCTTATTATATTTTCCGATAATCTTGAATAGGTGTGTGGAACACCTTCTACTTCTTTATCACATGCAGAACAATAATCAGGACTGTACCCAGCAAAGAGATGTGAACAGGCAGTGATTTAAGGTCAAGAGCTTTGAGAAGTATATGGGGGCTCAGAAACTGCATTTTGACTAATAATTGACTTGTTTAAATGGCATCAGATGTGTCCTGTGAAAGGTACATTTTTATTTGACTAGTTTTATTGCTTCAAATATGTGAATCAACTTTGAGAACTCCAAAACTGTGACTGTATTTGAGCTTGCATTTTCTGTTTCTGATATTTGAAACAATCTTTTGAGTATCTTTTTGATTTAATATACATCAGTAAGAAATAAAGAGGTATGATGATATTACTACTCAATCAGGGAGATGATACAAATACTATTTCTTCTGGAAGAATTTTTTTATGGGTCGGTCACAAAACTGCTTTTAGTAATTTAGTCTAGACTAAAGAATTATCTATACTCATTCAAGCTTTACAAATAAATATTTATCTATTTTTCTTAAGTTTTCAGATTTTTCTTGGATAATAAGGACAGAATGACATATTCACAGATACAGTGTTTTTAATCAAATTGCTATTAATTAAGTGATATACCCTATAATACTTTTTGTGAAAATAAAAATTGAAAAGAAGAAAAACATATTCAACAACTCGTACTGGCATAACTGGATACCAACATGTAGAAGAATGAAAATAGATCCATATNTATCGCCATTCACATATCTAAAGTCCAAATGAATCAAAGAACTCAACATAAAACCAACCAAAACCAACCACACTGAACCTCATAGAAGGGAAAGTGGGAAGTACACTTGAATGCACTGGCACAGGAGACCACTTCCTAAATATAACCCCAGTAATATAGACACTGAGAGAAACCATTTATAAATAGGACTACTGAAACTAAGAAGCCCGTATAAAGCAAAGGACATAGTCACAAAGACAAAATGGCAGCCTACAGAATGGAAAAAGAACTTAACCAACTCCACATGAGTCAGAGGACTGATCTCTAAAATATACAAAGAACTCAAGAAATTGGTCTTCAAAAGAACAAATAATCCAGTTAAAAAATAGGGTAAAAATCTAAACAGAGAACTCTCAACAAAGGAATCAAAAATGGCTGGAAAACACTCAAGGAGATGTTCAATATCCTTAGCTATGAGAGAAATGCAAATCAAAACAAGTCTGAGATTCCACCTTACACCTGTAAGAATGGCCAAGATAAAAAAAAAAACACTGATGACAACTCACGATGGAGAGGATGTGGGGTAAAGGAAACACTCTTGCATTGCTGATGGAAGTGCAATCTGATACAGTCCCCTTTGATATCAGTATGACGATTTCTTAAAAAATTAGGAAACAACTATCCTCAAGACCCAGCAATACCACTTTTGAGTATATATCCAAAGGATGCTCGATTGTGCCACAAGGACATGTGCTCAACTATATTCATAGCGGCATTGTTTGTCATAGCCAGAACCTGGAAACAATATAAATGCCCCTTGACCGAAGAATGGATTAGGAAAATGTGGTACATTTATACAATGGAGTACTACACAGCAGATAAAGTAACGATATCTTGAGATTTGCAGGAAAATGGATGGAGGTAGAAAACATCATTTTGGGTGAGGTAACCTAGACACAGAAAGACAAATACCATATTACTCACTCATAAGAGACTGTTAGTCATGAAGCAAAGAAAAACCAATCTACAATTCACAATCCCAGAGAACCTAGACAACAAAGAGAACCCCAAAAGAGACATATATGGATCTATTCTACATGGAAAGTAGAAACAGAGAGGATTTCCTGAGTAAATTGGGACCATGAGGACTATGAGGAAGGGTAGAAGCGGGAAGAGACAGGGAGGTGAGTGAAGAAAAATATATAGCTCAATAATAAATAAATAAATAAATAGATAGATAGATAGATAGATAGATAGATAAATAAATAAATAAATAAATAAATAAATAGAGTCTGTGACACTTAAACTTTAGATGACAAGTATTCAATTTTGTGATAAATAAGTTAGGAAGTTCATTAACTTTATCATACTCAGTCTTAATTTTTCTAAAATCATGCCTTTGCTCCCTGAGCAACTCAAGTATGTGCGGGAATTTAAGCACTTAATAAGTGAAACTGTGCTTTAGTCAGTTTTTGCCGTATGTGATTACAACATGATACAATTTGCTTGTGACACAGTTGTCCATGATTGTGTGGACATTTCCTATTGGTTTGATTTGAAGCATTTGTGTTGCATTTAGTTATAAAGCTCTTAAGGTTAATGTTGGGAATGCTACAGTATCCCGTTTTCACCATTTCATTGCACAAAGCAAGTACTAAGGCTACTCTACACTCCAAGTGAGGGGGTAAAGCTAGTTCTACCCCTTGATTAAAGGATTGGCAGAGTCGCTTTGTAGAACAGGTTTGTCTAACTAATGGCCTGACGACAACATGCAAATCAGGACAGCTCTGAGTGGAGCTCAGCTAACTTTTATCTTTTTTTTATTATTGATTTTTTGTTGAGATTTACATTTTTCTCTGCTCCCCTCCCTGCCTCTCTCCTCCCCTTTAACTCTCTCAAGGTCCCCATACCCCCAATTTACTCAGGAGATCTTATCTTTTTCTACTACCCATGTAGATTAGATCTATGTATGTCTGTCTCTTTTAGGGTCCTCATTGTTGTCTAGGTTCTCTGGGATTGTGATTTGTGGGCTGTTTAAAAACCATTTATGAGTAAGTACATGTAATAATTCTCTTTCTGGGTCTGGGTTACCTCACTCAAAATGATGTTTTCTAGCTCCATCCATTTTCCTGCAAAATTCAAGATGTCGTATTTTTTCTGCGGTGTAGTACTCCATTGTGTAAATGTACCACATTTTCCTTATCCNTCAAAATGATGTTTTCTAGCTCCATCCATTTTCCTGCAAAATTCAAGATGTCGTATTTTTTCTGCGGTGTAGTACTCCATTGTGTAAATGTACCACATTTTCCTTATCCATTCTTTGTTCTAGGGGCACTTAGGTTGTTTCCAGGTTCTTGCTATGACAAGCATTGCTGCTATGAACATAGTTAGCATATGTCCTTGTGGGACAATTGAGCATCCTTTGGATATATACTCAAAAGTGGCATTACTGGGTCTTGAGGAAGGTTGTTTCCTAATTTTCTGAGAAATCACCACACTGACATCCAAAGGAGCTGTATCAGCTTGTATTCCCACCAGCAATGCAAGAGTGTTACCTTTACCCCACAAACTCTCCAGCATAAGTTGTTATCAGTGTTTTTGATCTTGGCCTAGCTACCTTTCAACTCACATAACACTTTTGGAGTTGTTTGGTTTCGTGGCATCATAGTCCTCCTCTTTCCTACCTCTCTCTCTGTTCTTTACCCTCTTCTTCTACCATCATTCCTCCTCCTTTCTCTAAACAATGATTGTGACGTTCTCCAGCATGAATGTTGTGGATATCAATGCTATGTCAAAATGTCAGGCAAAATGAATTCATGTGAGTTCTGACTATTTGAATATGTGCACAAATTCAATTTTAAGGCATATGAAGCTTCTAACACGTTTTCTTTAAGTAAAGGCAGTCAAATTGGTTCCACAAGGCATTGGATGAGCATATAATAACTTCATCAAAATATGGACATTATCAATAATACTTTAAACTACCAATGAAAATGATGGGCAGTTAATGATATTTACAAGATAAGCAAGTATTATTTTCAGTTTTCTTCATATTTCATATATACTTTGTGCATGGATGGCCTTTGCACTCTACCTCTACTTTGTACTACATTGACAACTGACCTTAATTTCTATTTTATTTTCAATTAATGTTCATAAAAACCATAAATATATACATTTATTTTAAAAGCAGAATTGCCTACCCTCAAAGGAAAAGAAAATTTACAAATGAAGGAAAACTGATCAATGAAAAGGAGACAGGTGACTACTCTTTTTGTTGTTGTTGTTGTTGTAATGAATTACACATAGGAATTATCTTATGTGGCCCAGTGAAGATAAAAAGAGGTTGGCTACATTTCTTATGAGAGTACATATGGGAGCATACAAGCACACATGGACACACACACCACACATATACACACACACAGACACATACACAAACAAATATACACTGTACTAGCAGAGTAGAAATTATATCCTAGGGTTTGAATCTGAAATATCTGCCAAATACTTATATGATAAATTTTGATTCCTACTGTGTGGCATAATTTTGTAGTCTGTAGAATATTTATGAGGTTTGGCTTGGGTAGTGGAATTTGGTCACTGGGCATGGGCTTTGAAGTTTTGAAGTGTATCTGATGCTTGCCTCTACCCTTTGCTTCTGGGTGTATGTAATTGGAACAATACAACAATTCAGACAGAGCTCTCTTCATGTTGATTACCCTCACACCATTGCTTGAAACCACCTGAAAACATGAGAGAAAACAAATTCTTCTTCTATTAAATTGTTTTGCTCTGGTAATTTGTCAGAATAATGAAAAAACAACCAATAAGGCTAATTGGTACTGAAAATTATTTTAATTTCAGTGATAAATCTGACCCCGAGATTCTTAGGCCTTGGCAACTGGTCTATGAAAGGTATGTCAAAGTGTTTGCAGTTGTGGGTTATTGAAATTCACAATGCTGAAGGGAGAGATTTATGACTAATTACGGTGAGAACCCAGGGATTATCCATGAATGTACAGAGTAAAGACTGTCATAAGGTGTCGTATAGTAGGACTTAACTGGGTATTGTTATAAAAACCATGTTTGTATGTCTTGCAAATAATGTGGCCATATTGCTTCTGGTTTCTAAACACTTGTCTGAGGCTGATTTCAATAGCACTGGGCTAATGTATTGATTAGAGAAGACTGAAAGACAATATCACACTTAGGCTTTGGACTTGTGCACTGTCTTTGAGGCAGCTTTAGAGTGAAAAGAGATATAAAAGAGTGCTGAAGATGATATTTTAAAATGTGTAGTTTGTCATGGGTAGAGAATTAAACACAATATTGAAATAAAGTTGGAATGTAATTGTTAAGGATATTAGCAGCATTAAGAAGAACTCATATATTTTGCATTTGGGCAACAGAAAGGATGTTCTGAGGCTAAAACCTTATCTATAAGTACTTCAATATGTAAAATTAAAAGTTCAATTGAACTATATAAATTTGTAATGAGAGCACCTGGAAAGAGAGTGCTGTGGTATTCACAGTTCAAGCAAGACCTTCCGCAGAAATATTTCCATATTTCGGCCATGCAGATACTTGGATGTTGTTCAGAGGCTTTCTTTACTCTTTGAGCTGCTTATTATTGGACTTAGTATCATTCATGTAATGCTGATCTTGCAGGTATGAAGAATTAAATTTACAGGATCATGGAGGCGTATATCAAGTTCTCACAGAAAAGCCACTAATCCCAAGCAATGTATACCCAGATTGGAGCCCAATGAACAAAGCCCTAGGATGGGTTATATGGGAAGATTCAAGGGGAAGATCTATTCTTTACTGGAGATTACAAAATGTAGATATATCAGAAATATGCTGTGTCTGTTGAGGAAAATTTTACATCTGAGTGACTCAAGAAGGTGACTCATAAGTGCTGCAAATGGCAAGGCCATATGGTGGGACTGTCTGGAATGATTAGATCTAAGAGGATGCCACATAGTCTAGGTGCTGGACTTGGAGCTTGTTCTGATTTGAATTAACCTTTTCTAGTTGTCTCCATGTTTCTCATTTTTCAGTTGAATCTGTTTCCTGACATTACCTGTATATTAGAAATATGTAACTTTCATGATGAGTTTACAGACACTTACAAGTAAGATACTACTCTTGTGTCTAAGAGCAGAATTTGGACATTTTAAACAGTTACTGCCATAAATATTATAGGGGCTTTTGTAGTTGGACTCAACTTTTTGAAATATAAGATTGCTAAAATCTTCAAGAATGAGATGCTGGAAGCTAGCATTTTGTTGTGTGACTTTTCCTAGGAACCATTAATGCCACTCAAAAACCTCTTATGGTAATGGATACTATCATTTGAAGAATGTCATACTACAGAATAAGGAAAGATTTTTAGCAGCAACACTTCTGATAGTGGGCTGATATATAGACTATATAAAAAAAACTAAATAAACTAAACATCAAAAAACAAATTAGAACAAATTGGGGTGCAGATCTAAATAGAAAATTCTCAAAATCAGAAGCACAAACGACTAAGAAATACATAAAGAAACATTCAGCATCTTCAGTCATAATATAAATCCAAATCAAAGCCACTTTGCGAATTTATCTTACACCAACCAGAATGGCCAAGGTCAATAAAACAAATGAAAGCTCATGCTCACAAGTATGTGGAGTAAGGAGAACGTTCATTCATTGCCGATGGGAACACAAGCTTGTACAACCACGATGGAAATCAGTGTTATGATTCCTAATGAAGCTGGAATTAGATATTCCTCAAGAGTTAGTGATAATGCTCGTCAACATAAATCCAAATGATGTTTTACTCTACTACAGAAACATTTGCTCAATCATGTTCATTGCTGGTCTATTCATAATAGCCAGAAGTCAGGAACAGACTAGATGTCCATCAACAGATGAATGGATCTGGAAAATGTGGTATATTTATACAATGGGATATTACTCAGCTGTTAAACACACAAAAAAACTTTAAATTCACAGATAAATGGATAAAACTAGAAAATATCATCCAGAATGAAGTAACCCATAGTTGGAATTTTCTTTTGAGTCACAAACTAGTTCCCAAATAAAGACACGGAGACATTTTGCTAATTTGATTGCTCAGCCCAGCCTTAGCTTAGCCTTGTCATACTAGCTCCTTTAACTTAATTTCTATTGAACTCCATTTTGCCTCAGGGATTTTTACCTTTATTTCATTCTGTATGTCCTACTTTCCTGCTTTCTTTGTGTCTGTCTTTCTGGCCCCTCGTGTCTCCCTGGGGTCTCTTTTTCTTTCTCCACCAAACCGAAATTCCTCTTCATACTTTACTCTCCCTACCCAGAAGTGCCATCTATACCTCCTCCCTTGCTATTTGCCATTTTGCTTTTTATTAGACTGATCATGTGCCTTGGCAGAAAAAAGTAAAACAGCAAAACATCCTTGCATAATCAAACCAAGGCAACACGTCTTTGAATAACTAAACAAATATTGTGTAACAGTACTCTCATCTGTAAAAGACAAATATGATATGCATTCGCTTATATGTGGGTGTTAGGTTTTAAACATTCAATAGGTAAGCTACAATCCACAAAGCCAGAGAGGTTTTGTATAGAGTACAAGCCTAGGAAGAACAGTTGGATCACCTTAGGAAGGGGAAATGGAATAGAGAGCTATGGATGACTGATATGAGAGGATAAAATGGGGAGGACATGAAAAAGGAGGTGGGAGAGGGAAAACAGGGAGGGTAGAGAACTAAACTAAAACTAATGGTCTGAAAATGCCAAATGGAAATCTAATACAGTAGAAAATTCCTGAAATTTATATGTATATGCATCTATCATCTATCTATCTATCTATCTATCTATCTATCTATCTATCT
>LOEQ01011776.1:11047-28774 GCA_001685075.1 Bramus lutescens
TTTCAGGTTGAACCCCAATATCTGTCTCTGGGTTTTTATTAATCATGCTACATGTCAGTTCAGTACTAGGGAGGCTGAGACAATAGGAGTGCTGTGAGGAGCATGTGCTACAGAGTGAAAACAGTCACACAAAAAGCTATTGACAGAATTTTTCTTTATTTTCAGTTATTAATTTTTACTATAAGAACACATTCAGTACAAAATGGGTGACATAAACAAACAGAAAAAATGAGAAACATATCACTAATATGTGAAGCTATACAAACTAGGAATTTTACTTTTTGTTAAAACAGAGGTTTTGCTATGTGTAACAACTTCTTTGTTATTTTTCACTTTCTTTTTTCCCTCTTTCTCTTTCTTTTTTTAAATGTGTATGGGTGTTTTACCTTCATGTATCTCTGTACATCGTGTAGATACAGTGCATGCAAAATCCAGAAAAAGGCATTGGATCTCCTGTGACAGTTACAGATAGTTATGAACATCCATGTGGGAGCTGGGAATTGAAGTCCACTCATCTGGAAGATTAACTGGTGCCCTTAACAGTAGAACCTTCTTCCCAACCCCTTCCTTTGCCATTTTTAAACTAGAAACTTCCCAGGTACTTTTCTATACACCATTTCAGTTTCAAGACTTGCCATCATATTCTAGCCTACACTTAACCTTTATCTGGAACATTGTATAGTAATTAAAGGTTATTATTTTTCACTTGTCTACTTCTGACACTTGCTCATCAGATACATCAGGAATGCAAGTATTAAAAAGTAATTGCAGATAGCAAGTCAACTTCTCAATCCAAACCAACTTCACTTTAAAGTGTATCAACGGCACATAAAACAGCCATCCACTGAGAAGGAAGAGGACCACATAGATATAATGCATCTTTGGAGACTTGACAAGGGGAATAAACACCAAGCACAGGCTGATTGTGATTCCTATGAATACGAAAGGTAAAAAAACCTGAAAAGACAAAAGTAAAGAAAGCAATTAGATCCGAAAATTCATATGTGCTAGCTGAATGTTCATGTAAGTAAAAATAACGTGACACCGATGATTGGAAATAGGCTAAGAAAGCTTCTGAGTCAGATCAATGTGCTCAGGACTCAATGCTACAATAAAAGGAAATTCTGGAGATTCTTCATGAGTAGAGATGGTCATAAGCACATGCTGATTGCTGATTGTTATGAACACCTGCAGTCATAGGTGTCATAAACTTATTCAGAAGGAATTATGGAGCCTGCTGGGGGTCCTGGGAATCTCTCACAGAAAATATTTCAAATCAGTAGGCAAGTCAAGAGAAAAACTATTTTTACCCTCTGTTAATCAAGTTAGTATCAACAGTTAAATATTGGAATTGTGTAGGTCTTACAGATTAAGAAAGGAATATATCAAGATAAAAAATCTTTTATCTGAAACAATGCTATTTTTCTTTTGACAAAATATGAAGGATTCACCCTTGGTACCTGGGTTGTGTAAGAAATACAAACATCCCACACTTAACAATGCTATATTACCCTTGGTTTTTGTTTCTTAGTTAGTTTGTTGGGTTTTTTTTTGAGGGTCCCACTAAGCAGGTTAGTCTTGAACTCATCGTTTTCCTGCCTCAACCTCCCAAAAGCCTCTAAATTAACTTGAATTATAGGCATATACAACATGACTCTAGACAATCAATTTTTAAATGTCTATAAAAAACATAAATCCATACCCTAATTGTACACTAAAGCTGATTATAAATTATAAAAAGTTTTTAATGAAAGGGTCATTTATTTGAGTCTTAAATAATGATCTCTTCTTATTTGTTTAGAGGCCCTTAAGAAAGATAAATCACTATCTCACAGCTCAGAATTTTTAACAAATAATTGAGTGAAGTATGTGAATACTTCTGAAGGAAGACAAAAAATATTTAACCATTTGTGCTTAAGATTGCCCTGACCTTCCTTTTTGAACAAATGTAAGTCAAATAATAGTATAATAATATATAATAATAGCTTTTAATATCATACCCTGTATTTTTGCATGCATTGGTTTATATAATACACCTAAGATTTTTAGGGGTCAAGTATTGACTGTGTCCATTGTAGATATGAAAGATCTGAGGGTCAGAGGTGAAATAACAAGAGGCAGCTTAGAAAAGACAGTAGGAAACTATACTTGAGGCCAAACTATAATGTTTACCTTATGTTTCTCAGTGTACCAACAATGCATAACTTTCCTTCAATTTATCTAATCAATGATAGATGCATGAGTCAGAAAACAGGAAAAATCAAATAATTTTTAAAGATAGAGGTATAAATTAGGAAGCGAGGACATCCCACGGAAGGGCTTCCAAGGAGCTTATGGGCACCAACCATACACTAGACACCCCTGGAGCTTCTCTAGTCTTCCTCTGGGTGTTACTGTCGGTGCATCAATTAGCATTCGCTGCATGTCCAAATAGATGATAACCTTGCCTAAAACTGGAGACCAAGTCTCATTTCTTTTCATACTAAGAGAACCTAGCAAGGTGCTTGAAATATAATCACATGACTCCTCAAAAATCCAAGTGTTAAACAATGGCTGAATAGAAGAAGCATAAGGGAAGACTGAAAAGAAAAGATAGTGGTAAATCAACAGCATTGATGATGAGGACTGATGATGATGATGATGTTTTTTTTTCTCCCTAGGTTCTTTTTTCTTTTTTCCAAATGAATTGCCCCAGATAACCTGAGCCATTTTTATTTATACAGTTTCAATAGCTTGCGTGAACAGTTTTACATTCATATTTGTTTCCTTAAGTTTCTAATAATAATTATAATAATTTTCAGTTTTTTCCTTTATCTCCTTCCCTTTCTGTCCCTCAACTTCCCAACTGATAATCATTACTTACTTGATTCATAGCCTTAATATTAGAAGCATAAGCAGTATAGCAAGCAACAAAAGAAGTTTTCTAACTATTATTCACATAGGCATAGGATCTATCCATAATCTCTTCATGCTGCCAAGATTTTGTGTATTACCTTTTCTGTTATGAAAGAATGTCCCTTTCTTTTTACATGATGTATTTTCTCCCCTCAAGTAGCAGCAAGTTTATGTAAATAATATAGTATTTGATAGCAAAATGTCATAAAGTTGAAAGAAAGCAATCTTTCAAAGATCAAAATAAACCGATATTTCAGAACAGTAAATACCATTCATAACTTGACTTAACTTCTTCTGTCTATCATTTGCTAAAATCTGCCCTTACTGTAGAAGAAATAGCATGTGTAAATAGCTATGTAAGTAAACCAATTCCCAATGATCAGTCTTACCACCCGAAAACATCTGCCTTTCTCACTAACAAATCTTTAGATTGAATTTCAGATATTTTATGTGAAGTAAAACCTATTTACTACAAACAGAATGAAAATGGAGACCAGATAGTCTATGTTTTTTTCTTGGTTTGTTGAGCAGTAATACTTCTGCTTGAAGATCTGAACAGCCTCCTTCCAAACAGTCACATATCTTAATTCACATAGAACAAATTTACCCAGCCCACATTTACCTTATAAGGCCTGTGTAGATTGGGCTCCTGGTACCTCAGTTTCAGGATTCCTATCATGGATAACAGAGTCCAAATGGAAGAAGCAAAATAGAGATAGTTTATCAGTTCAATTAAGTTTGTTAAGATTATTGCAAGTGATCCCAAACTGACATTTAGAAGCACAGCTATGAACGGAGAGGAGTGAACATTAAGGGTACTAAACATCAGTGGCAGCTGGCCATGCTTGGCTGCAATATATACCACTCTTGCTACTTCAAGTACATTAATCACAAGGTTGCTAAACAACGAGGCAGAAATAGCAAAAGGAACAATCCATGTTAATTGAGGGATGATTCTGTCAGTCCATGTAAGGGCCACAGCATCTACAAAGAAAAAATAAACACAAAAAGAAGTGTCTTAAAAAGTGTGTGTGTGTGTGTGTGTGTGTGTGTGAGAGAGAGAGAGAGAGAGNGTGTGTGTGTGTGTGTGTGTGTGTGTGTGTGTGTGAGAGAGAGAGAGAGAGAATCTAATGATAAACCTTTATACAAAATCTAAAAGAAAAAAATCTATGAAAAGGATTTGTTTTTTATTTCCTTTTTAGGTAGTATCTTAGGTTTGTGCCTATTTCAGTCCATCGCCCTGCATCATGAATGGTTGATTTTATGTCTTTATCAAAATACCAGGAACTTTTTAAGGGCAAAGACCCCTCATATACCTTCTATAACACCAGTAGTTTACTCACTGACAGACACTATAATAGTGATTTTTCAACAAATACTTGAGAAATACATTATTTGTGTTGAGTGAATAACTAAAAACATGCTTAAGTACTAAACTAGAGTGCTGATAGACTTAGCCAGTGTCAGAAAAGCAAACCTGACAGGGTATAAGACTCACCTATATATAGCACAGTGTAAAATGTCAAAAATGAACATAAACTACACCCAGATGAAAAAAAAATTTCTGATGCTTGAGACTTCTCTAGGCTTTTCTGGAACCAATGGTTCTCAGATAGAGGTGACTTTGCTTTTCATAGGTCATGTGGCAATGTCTGGAGAGTTATCTGATTTCCCATAACTGGAGAGATGGGAGTTTGGTCTTGGCATCTTAGTGGATAGCAGCCACAGATACTGACAAGCATCTTGTGATTCTCTGGACAGTTTCAATGAACTACGTGATCCAGGACTTGGACTATATATAGGTCAAAGCACTTGCTTATCACATGTGAGGTTGAGTTCAATACTGGCACTCCAAAACAAAGTGGTCCAAAATCTTGATGGCATTGAAATTCAGGTACCTTGCATTAAAGAAAGAAATAGAGCATATTCTGGATTTGTTATTTGTATTTTAAGGTCAAAAAGACCTTAAGAACACTAATTCAATATGTCAGTCAATATAAAAAATAACAATAGATGGAATCCAAGGGGATTTGGAGAAGGGAAATGAGGGAGTAGACATGATCAAAATACATTGCATACATGTATGAAAATTTCAAAAAAATAAAGAAAACATATTGTTTAAAGAAATCGCCAATAGACAGAAATAATCATCATCTATTGAAATTCTGTCAAGTCCAATTTGTACTGTGAAAATATATGGTAAGACAGATCACTCCATCCCTAAATTCTGTTGTCAGTGAAGTGAGCAGAGCAGAGCTTAATATCCCTGAAGGTAGGTGTTCTCTGAGCTCATAATTTTGTCCACAGGTAGTTGGCTGCCAGATGAGTCACCAATACATCATTATTCTGATGTATAACATAAGACTTTTCAAATGTAACCAAATTAGAATATCATCAAGGTTCTTGTCTTTAAAATCTTAATTTTTTGTTGAGACAGGGTTTATCTGTCTAGCCCTTGCTGTCCTGAAACTGGCTCTGTATACCCGGGTGGCCTCAAGCTCAGAGATCTGCCTACCCCTGCCTCCCATGTGCTGGGTTTAAAGACGTGGGCCACAACACCCAGCAAGATTTTAATTCCTAACCAATGTTTGTCAGTTTAGAAACTAGATTTTCTGTATATTGTAGGCTGGTTTCACCTATACAATCCTCTTGTTTCAATTTCTAAATGCCGGAATTACAAGAATTTAGTACCATGCTCAGCTATTAACCCATTTTAAATAGTCCTACCTGTCACATCACCTTTCTCATGAGTGTTATTCTACAACATTGGGTGTTACTTAAAAATTTCCCATTGCAGTTTTTACTTGTTCTAAATAAGGTTTTATTGCTGGACACCCAGACCTTCACACACTGTACACTTTCAGATACATTTTGAAATACTCTCTTCTCATACTGCACAGAAAATCTTTGGTTTCTCGGTGGACGCTCTACAATCATGATTCCAGAGGAAGATAACACACTGCCAACACTGAGTTTCAAAAATTAAGTGTCATATTCCTGCATGATCTTTAGTTCTGTTCTACAAGTGACTTTTGTCTCCTTTTTCCTCCTTTCTATGTTTTTTATTTAAAGTTTTACTACATATGTAATATTTTACATTGTATGTATACAATATATTTTTGGTAAAAAAGTGAAATGAACAACACTGAAGCCTACAAAGTCAAAAAGTTCCTGTCCTCGCCAAGTTTTCATTCATGTGTTCCAAATGTAAATGCTGCTAACATGTCTGATTCCCTCTCCAGAGTTTCTCTATAATGACCCATATCAGTCTATGTGGGTTGTATGCTTGAGTTCTGTGTGTGCACATGTGTGGGTATGGAGGTGCTTGTGTGACTGGATGCTAACGTTTGCTTTTGCTCACTTTCTAGTGTATCTTGGTCATAGTAGTACACATATATCCATACAATTATTTTAGTTACTTCTCAGTACTCTCTTATATAACCGTAAATTATCTACTTGTCCTGTATTGATAGATTACTTAGCTGTTTTCATTTTTTAATTAATGGGAAAGGTGCTTTAAAGCTGAACTGCATGGCATCCTTCCTGTAATAGGAAAGCTGAAGAGAAGAATGGAGTTTCAAGCCAGCCTGGGCTGTATAGCAAGATTTTAGTCCCCCCAAAGAAAAATGTACTTTAATAAAAGACACTCATAAAAATAATGTGAAATAATTTAATGCATGATAAATAATTTAATGCATGATATCCCCCACTGGCCAAACAAAGCAATTATTTTAAGATATCAAAAATTACTCATGCAAATTGTTTCTTTTCATTTATTTTATTTTATTTTTAAATTTTGAGACAGGGTCTCATTATGTAGCTCTGACTAGCCTGGAACTACCTGTGTAGATCAGCCATGCCCAGCTTCTGTGCCTTCAATTCTAAATAGTTATATACTTCTCTTTAGAGTACATTTCCTAGAAAATTTGTGAGCATACAATTCTTTTTTTCTAAATTTTCATTTATGTATTAGTCTTGTGTATGTTTGAGAGAGAGAAAGAGAGGTCAGAAGACAACTTTCAGTTCAAAGTCAGTTCTCTTCTTCCTCCATGGGTTCCAAGGATCCAGCTCAGATCACCAAGGTTTTGCAGCAAGTGCTTTGCCCACTGAACCATCTCACTGGCCACTGGCCCATAAGTATGTATTTCTTAAATAAGAGCAATACTACATAGCTATCCCAGAAAAGAGTATATCAATTTATGAGTAACTAATTCGAAAAGTTCCTCTTACAGTTCATATTTCTTACTGCAGTATTTGTGCCTAAGTTCCTGCAGGCTGCCTGAACAAGGAAGCTTTCTTAACATCTGTTTCCACATCACTTCCTAACCATTTAGGTTATTTGCCTGATGTTAATATCCCTTATCTTAGGTGTGGCTCAGAAACCTCTAGAACACCACATGAGTACTCTGTCAACAACCTGGCAGCAAGGCTTCTGAAACTCTGGTCTTCAGGTTCAAAATGTTGGAGCCAGGAATCCTTATCACACTATTTCCACACTTCAATTCTAGAGAAACACCCTTCTTTTCTCACACATACAACTTTCACAATGAAGTTTTTTTTTTGTTGTTAGTTTGTTTTGTTTTGAGATAGGGTCTCTATGTAGTCCTAGAACTTGCTATGTTCACTGTAGACCACATAGGCCTTCCTCTAACTCATAGAGATCCACCTGCCTCTGCCTCAAAAGGGGTGGAATAAAAGGCAGTCACCTCCACACCCAGCTTAAGAACTTTTTTTTAAAACAACAATAACTCTTGCTGGACTTTATTAACAATAAGTGAAAACAGGACAGAGACCTGACATCTACAGATTAAACACCTTACATGTGACTATCTGTGCTCTTTTCTAAATAAACCACAAGAACTACTATTATCATAGATTTCAATGTGCCTCAAATCAAACGTAACATCAATTCACATTATATTATAAAAATCTCATTCCTTTTGGAAACTTCACATATTTCTATGTGCTTGATTGATTTTTATATAAAACATGTCTCCTACCTTTCCTAACTCATAACGAGCCTATCTCTTTTGTTTGTAACCATCTCTGTAGTTATATAAATCATGCACCCCATAAGGCAAAAGAAAAAAAATTCACTCACAACCTCGTCCCAACTGAGTACAATTTTTCATTGGTTCTCTCTTGTTTTGGAAGAAAATGCAGAACCTTTTCCATCATTAACACATCATATCCATGTGTTATCCTCTTAAGTGTTGATCAACAATACGACTTTCTAAAAATCTCAGAATAGAGCCAGTGTGGGGGCTCTGCAGGGAAAGGTGCTTGATGCCACACCCAAAGACCTGAGTTCCATCTCTGCAACCCACATGGTAGAAGATGGTCAGCTCCTGCAAGTCGTCCTCTGACTTTCATACGTACAATATGGCACACATGCACACACACAAAAATATAAATAAATGCAATTACACCCCAGAATAGTCTATTATGTGGACTTCACTGAGTTATTTATTTCGAACTTATTGCATATTTTGGTGAACTTTAACCTTTTGCTACCATAACTGATGATATGACGGCCTTTCCTAAATGTGTATTTTTATATATAGTTCTGGAAAAGGCAGTGAGGAAAAACAAATTACAGATAACAGAAGCTTCCTGAGTTTTCCATACAAGTTCAAACTATTGTGCTTCCTATAAAATTGTTGCAGCTTTATGAAATGCCAGAGATGATGTTATAATTCTTTAAAAGTCAATATAACCAGAGCACTAGCAGTCATAATGAATGCCAGCTTTAGTGAACCACAGCCTCAATCCACAACTACAGCTGACATTATAAATGAACCCGGACACAGCTGAGGGAGTTAATGAATCAGCGGCTGTATTTGCTCAGGGTTGTGTTTGGTTTGTCCCTGCAGAAGATTGATCCTATCTCATTTCTCATGCTAAGGATACCTAGACTCTTAATGAATCAACTCTAGTGTGGCACACTACCTGCCACCCCTTATGGAGTAGACTCATTGCAATTTAGGCAATTGAGGGGGTTTTGTCCTAAATTTTCCTTGAGATTTGAAATATCCCCAAATAAACAAATGCTCATGTTAAACGTGGGAATCCTGAATGTTCTGGTTTTACTTTTGTATACAATGTAATAAATTACAGTATGACACCTTACAAATATGTATGCAAAATACTTTATAAATATAGCTCCAGGTTAAAAAAGAGACTTACCTCCAGTGTCTCAAACACTCACCAAAACAAGAAGAGTTTCTCTATACTGCTTATTCCAAAGCTATCTCAGAAGGTAATCGCTTGAGGTGTGATATTGGTTTTTCCCTGTTTTTCACTTTTCCCAATTTTTCTTTTACCCCCTATTTCTGCTATTCCTCTTTAAATAACTGTTCATTTCTCTTTGAGAATTTCTTGTTCTCTTTTTTTGGAAAAGGTCTCTCTAAACTAGATATCTTCTAGCCTCAGCATCCCAAATGCTCTGGATCACAGGCATATACTGTTATCCTTGGCATAGTCTTTAACTCTCTGTTCTTCAATTTGAGCTTTAATAAAAATCTCAGTTTATTTAGGATCTTTTTTTCAGCATAAAATTTGGAGTTATTTAAGATAAAATATTTATTTTACATATTAATAATATTAATTATAGTCATTAACTGACCATTAGTGCTTACTTATTCAGCTGTTAATATCCCTTATTTCAAATTTACCATTCTTAGTGTCACATAGGTTACTGAGGATCCAGCATTTACAAGTATTAATAGATATAATTGCTGATCATGTCATGTCACTATGCCTGAGATAATGCAAACAGTAATTAATATTTTGAATCTGTGACACCCAATGGCACTCTAATTGACTTTTCCACATTGTCAGAAAACACATAGCTATTCTTTAAATGAATCTTCCTTCTAAACCAAGTCAGACTCTCATTACCCTGTTATTAAAACCTCATCAATTGAGTCTCTATATAGAATAGTGACCAGTAGGCAGCCATTCTGACTGGCAAAGTAATGTTTCACTGTATTGAATGGACTGTATTTTATTTACTATCTTGTTATTTGTGTACAAACCTGAAGAGAGGATTTCCCTGGGCGTCAGAACCGTCAGGTAGGAAATGTTAGCCAGTAAATATACCACAGTTACTAGAGGCAGTGCTGTAAATATACATCTAGGAATTGTTTTGTTGGGTTTCTTCAGCTCCCCTATAATGCATAAAAGAGCAAGATCAGACTTGGGGAAAGATTACCTCTTAAACTTATCTTTAAAATTGTATGTGTGTCAAGTATTGAACTACATTCTTTCTATTCCTTCTGCTACCACACCCACACCCACTCAGAGGCCAACTACTGCACAATGAACCTTTTAAAATTCTAGAGTCTGGGCTCACGGTGCCTGTTCCATTTGCATCCTTCCCCAGTCTCCATGGTCCTTGAGTAGAAAGTAGGCACTAAGTTCAAATAGTAGGAATAGAACATTGAACAGAAACTTCATGAGATTTAACCTCACTAAGAGGAGCTCCACATTAAGCAATCACATAGACAAAAGAGAATTTTTGTTTGTTTGTTTGCATAGAGGTTTGAAATGCCTTGAGAGTGGAGAAGAGTTAAGAGTACATGATTTAGTAAGTCAAAGATCATTGAATTGTACATTTAATCTGATAGTTAATGCATAGTGAAAGATGTTTATTTCATACATGCACTATATCAGCCATGGCCTGATCTTTCCCCCAGAAGATTGATAATTACCTGCTACATATGTAAGGCATCCCCCGCCTGAAAACGCAAAGTATCCTTGGAAGACTGCTTCTATTATCTGAGAGATCTCTGGAAACTCCCCATCAAATGCATTCTGAAGCCTTGCCACGTTCTCCTTCTTCCCTTTCACCAACATGACCACACCGCTGAGGGAAATGAAGCCAAGTATGCCCATCTTCAGCACTGTGCTCACCGCCTGAAGCCACGACAGCTCTTTCACGCCACGAGAATTTAGAATTCCCACAATCCACAGCACTGCCAGGGCCAGACATTTCTTTGGCAGATTCGGAGAAGAACAGCTGGGATAGAAAGGCTGAATGCCATACTCGGCGAGTAGCAGAGCTTGGCTAGCAATTACTCCTGAACTCAAAAACAAGGAGGTCCAAAGCCTCAGGAATGCAATGGAGGGGCTGAAGCATCTCTTGATAAAATAGTAGTGAGCCCCAGTGTATGGGAAGGCAATCCCAATCTCTGCAAAGCAGAGTGCACTGGTCATGGACAGCACAGCACAGACAGCCCAAATACACAAGGAGACTCCCACATTCATGGAAGAGTACTGCAGCACCCCCTTGGGAGACACAAAAATTCCTGCACCAATTATATTAATAATTAAAAAATTTACCCCCCAGAAATATCCAAGTTCTCTCTTAAGCTGTATTTTCTTCTCTGTATCCATTGCCACTGAGACAAATTACACTCACTAAAGTACAGTTTGTGAATGTTTCTGCCTGTAGGTTCATGAATGTTCTGAAATACAATTGTTCTGTATTTTTGTTCTACTTCCATTAAATATGGTCTATTTTCAATAATTAACAAAGTGTGACACATTTCAGTAAAGCAAAAAAGATTACCTGCAAGGGTTTAGTTTGACCCTTCATTTAATAATTATCAGAATAAGAAATTCAATTGAAAATGAGTTTTAAAGAAAACAAGTTTTGGAAATGGGAACAAAGAGCTTTCTTGTTAAAGTTGCAAAAAACTTGGCTATGTTGAATCCACCACATCCTAGGACAAAAGAAATTGTCAAGACTAAGTGGGCAACTTAAAAATCAAAAGAAAGATATGAGGAGGAGAAATTTCAAAGCTGAGACACCAGCAGGTTTTTCTTGGGTATTGTTTGTCTGTCTGACTGTTTTGTGACTGGGTCTTGGGGTGTGTGTGTGTGTGTGTGGTCTAAACTTTTATCACTCCTCTTCCTGCTGCTTCTACATTACTGGGGATACCAGCATATATCCCCATATCTAGCTTGCATGGTTATTTTAAACTCTGCAGTGAAATAAGAATGGATTTTAAGAAGAAAACAGATTGAAGGTACATTGGAGACTACAAGTCTTTTCAGTGAGACAAAATATAAAGTGCCTATAATATCAGCTACTCAAAAGGCTGGTGCCAAGGATCACAGAGTTCGAGGCACAACACTCCTATCTTCACAAGGTGTGGTTCAAATATGGGTCAAGAATGTATGAGTGCAATGTGGTACTCATTGTTCAGGTGCTCAGGAAGGTACAAATGAGGAATCTTTGGTGATATTCCCACAGTGATAAAACTGTCATGTATACAGTGTTTAAGAGTTGTGGGAAAATGAATTCCCCCATGTATACTACTTTGGGTACCAGGGCTTAAGTGGAGCCTCTGCAAAAAGCCTTGCTGGATCAATACCTTCCCAATAGGTGGGGTCTGACTCCACAGACAGCCTCCACTATATTAGTTCAATCAAGAAGCACAACATAGTCCCACTAGAAAAATGTCTTATGGAGCTATTCAAACAGGACTACTGTACAGTATGCCCTGGAGGTGAGATATGAGTCAAGGAAATTGTTCTCCAGGTTTAAGACTTAATGTTTTCTCTGTTAGATTTTGAATGTATCTGGTACCAGTTTCCCTTTGTACCTGCTCATTGTCCCCCTTCAACTAGATTTGTCTGCCTCATGCCTGTCCCAATGGTGTATTTTGGAAGTAGATTTTTTTTCATTTCATAGTTTCAAAACTAGAGTGAAATTGTCCTAAGATGGTTTATGCCCTGACTCTGATGCATATTCGATTCACATGATCAGTCTTTTGAGTTGGTGCTATCATAAGTTAGTACTTTAGACTATCGGAATTGAATTAACATGTTTTATCTGTTACTATGACACATATTTGGGGTAGGTTTCTATAGTTTGAGATCATCATATGCTGGAAAATGAATTCCCAAAGCTGCAGGTTAATAGTCTTGAAGAGAACCTTTGGAAGTTAAGGTTAGGTGAGATCATAAAGGTGATGGCAGCATCAGTGGCTTCAGAAGAGACACCCAGGCGAAGAACTTTTCCCATTCTGTAGGCTGTGGTTTGTCTTGTTGACCATGTCCTTTGCTTTACAGAAGCGTCTCAGTTTCAGAAGGTCTCATTTATTGTTTCTCTCAATGTCTGTGCTATTGGGATTATATTTAAGAAGTGGTCTCCTGTGCCAATGTGTTGAAGTGTACTTTCCACTTTCTTTTCTACAAGTTTCAGTGTGGTTGGTTTTATTATGTTGAGGTCTTTTATCCATTTGGACTTGAGTTTTGTTCATGGTGATAGACATGGATCTATTTTCATTCTTCTACATGTTGATATCCAGTTATGCCAGCACCATTTGTTAAATATGCTTTCTTTTTTTCCATTTTATATTTTTTGCTTTTTTTTGCCAAAAATCAGGTGTTCGTTGGTGAACAGAGGGCTGATCTCCAAAATATACAAAGAAATTAAGAAATTGATCATCAAAAGAACAAATAATCCAATAAAAAATAGGGAACAGACCTAAACAAAGAACTCTCAACAGATAAATCTAAAAATGGCTAAAAGACACTTATGGAAACACTCAACATCCTTAGCCATCAGAGAAATGCAAAACAAAACAACTCTGAGATTCCTTCTTATATCTTTACAAATGACCAAGACCAAAAACACTCATAACAACTTATGCTGGAAAGATGTGGGGTAAAGAGAACACTCCTCCATAGCTGGTGGGAGTGCAAAGTGGTCCAGCCACTTTGGATATCAGTATGGAGATTTCTCAGAAAATTAGAAAACAACCTACCTTAAGACCCAGAAATACCATTTTTGGGTATATACCCAAAGGATTCTCAATCATACCACAAGGACATGTGCTCATCTATGTTCATAGCAGCAATACTTGCTGTAGCCAGAACCTGGAAACAACCTAAATGTCCCTTGACCAAAGAATGGATAAGAAAAATGAGGCACATTTACACAATGGAGTACTACAGAGCAGAAAAAAATGACTTCTTGAAATTTGCAGGCAGATAGACAGATCTAGAAAACATCATACTGAGTGAGGTAACCCAGACCCATAAAGACAAATATAATAAATACTCACACGTACGTGGCTTTTAGACATAAGGTAAAGAAAAACCAGCCCACAATTCACAATCCCAGAGAACCTATACAATAAAGAGAACCCTAAGAGAGACAAACATAGATCTAATCTATATGTGAAGTAGAAAAAGACAAGATCTCTTGAGTAAATTGGGAGCATGGAGATCATAGGAGAGCTCAATAAAAACAATTAAAAAATAAAATCAACAACAATTTCTGCCAAAAAAGAGGCCCAGGTTAGTTGCTTTGTCTGTGTTACCAGCTGTGATACAGTGAGAGTACCCTCAGTTCATGCAGAGCAGAGACCATAACCATGCTCTTATACTGTTCAGCATCCAGAACTAAGAGCCGAGTTCCCATAAATGACTTGATTTTCATTATATTCCCATAAATGACTTGATTTTCATTATATAACAATGATGTAAAGACTAGAAATTCCATTAACCAAGGAAGAATAAACTCATACTATAGATAGAGATTGAAAATTAAATTCCTTCAAAAGGAACCTGGAGAAATTTTGCCCCTGATCCCTATGAGTTCATTCATTCCACTTAAAAATCATTTACTATCCTTGTAAAGTTTGCCTCAGTCTTTCCTATGTAAGAGTCAGTCATCGAGGTCTTCTTTGAGTTTCACATTTTGTACGGCTCCTCTATAGATGTGAATGTTAACAAATACATATGGTTTTTCTCCTTTTATCCATCTATTGCCTGTGTATTTCAGCAGTCTTAACGATTCAAACCTTCACTAGGAGAGAAAAACATAACCTTTGCTCTACCAATGTCCTCCTCCTTCCTTCTCTTCTTCCCTTCCGTTCAGTTCTTTTTTCTGCTTGGTTTCGTTCTGATACTGGGGATAGAACCCAGTGTTTCGTACTTTCTAAGTACCCATTGCAGCACTGAGCTCCACTCCAGTCCCTGTCTATAGGAATAAGGAAAGAAACATTCCACATGAGAAGATCTGACAAAGAAACCTGGAAACTTATTTACCTGTTTTAATAATTTACAGATTGAGGGCAAAAGTTTACAATTTTTAAATTGGGGATCTTTCCACTATCTTGCCCTGAACTTTAGAATCTAGTTAAATAATATGCACTTAGATTTTCAGACATCCTCAGGAAAGAAAGCATTATTTAAATGTATTCCTTCAAGCTTTCTGTTGGAACTTTCCAGATTAAGAAAAAAAATTCTAGCTTGTTTCTCTCATTTGCATACTACCTAGGTGTGCCGTCTTGTGGAAGAAAACACTGTAAATTTAATCATTTTTTCCAGAAAAAGGCTGATTTTTTGTTTGTTTTTTATTCAAGTAACTACAAATAGAGATCCAGAGTGGGTGTCCCAGGCCACGACAAACACTGTGCACCACCACCCTGACCCCTCACCTCTGACCCTGACCCTGTCCCTGTCCCACAGAACAAGGGGAGGTGATGGTCATACACCATTTTCCCATCAAAGTGGGCAGCCCTCCTCACTCTGCTGCAGCATTCAAGGTGCAGTGTCCCATCTTCCCTGATGTGTTTGGTAACCAGCCCACTGTGTCCCAGTCTCCCTACCCCTAGAGTGCTTTGGGGAGGAGAACTGCAGGATGAACGTTGGTGTTGTTAGCAGCAGCCATCGTGGTGTCTAAGAATGAGCACTGAACAAAGAAAAAAAAACCCAGCTGTCCAGAAGTAGTTTATGAACAGAAAAGATAGAACCACAACCGGGGATCAAGGCTAGCTCCTTAGTGCCCCTGAGCAACAGTCTAGAGTGGGAGTGGGGAGGTGAGTCTAAAATACGCTGGAGTTAAGTAACAGTAACCATTTTTCCTAAACCTATCAGTTTAAAATGTTTATTGCATACTAAATTATGTTACTTAACTCCACATTATTTTTCAGATATTGGTGGAGACATATAGTTCAGCTGACAGGAATAATATTAAAATACAAAATGCTTTATACATATAAATAGAAAACATCAGTAAATAATAAAATGTTAACTGTTGTCTGTCTTTTTCTTTTGATTTAATTTTTTTTCAGTTTTTTTGAGACAGGTAATACCCTTGGCTATCCTGAAACTCACTTGTAGACCAAGCAGGCCTTGAACTCATAGAGATCCACTCGCCTCTGGGATTAAGTTGTGTACTCAGCTTGATTCCATTTTTGAAAGCTCCCACTAAGCCCATTTATTTCTTTTTTAAATAAGGGTTTGTTAATTAATCTTTTTAGGTTAGTATACATTGTACGGTGTCATATGGCATCTGCATACGTATGTTGGTTATGTTTTCGCCTTGTTTGCTCCCCTCCCATACTACTCTCCTCTATACGCCTGTCCTTCTTTGGCTATTTCCCCTTTCTTTCCTCAGATAGTTGTTCCCTCTGCTTTCATGTCATATATATTTCATTACCTTCTTTTTTCTCTCCCTTAAGATTTCCCCCCTTCCTTGGAATCTCCTTTCTAGTTTAATAATCTAAAGACACACAAATATGCACACTTTTATTTATATATACATCTCATATGTAATTTTACTCTAGGTTCAGCATATGAAATAAATAAATGGGATTTGCTTTTCAAAGTCTATCTTATTTTGCATAACATAATGATTTCTAGTTCGACCTAGTTTCTTGCCAATGTCTTTACTTTTTCTTTTGGCAGAATAAATTTCCATAGTGCATATATAATGCTCTCTCTTTATCCATGTATCTGCTCATGGACATCTAGGCTGCTGATTCCATTTCATAGTTATTGTGAATAGAGAAGCAATGAACATGGATGTGCAGATATTTCTGTTACCTATCAATCTAGAGTATTTCAGGTATATACCCAAGAGTGGTACAGTTGAGTCATATAGCATTTCTATTTAAAAGTCTTTTGAGAAATCTCCATACTGTATCATAGAGGCTGTATAATCTTACATTTCTGCCAGTAATGAATAAGTGGTCATATTATCCCATATATAGTAACAGATATGAATCTAATTTCTTTCTTCTACATGTGGAAATCTAGTTTTACTTGTATCATTTGTTTTAAAGACTCCTTTCTCCAATATATGATTTTGAAACCTGTTAAAGAATTCTGCAGCTGTAGCTGTGTGGCTTTATTTCTGGATCGTAAATTTTATTCTGTTGGTCTACATGTCTGCTTTTGTGCCAGTATCATTTACTATGACTTTGTAGCAAAGTTTGAGATCAGGTATTGTGGTAACTTCAGCATTTCTCTTCTTGCTAATGATTCACTGGATAATTCAGAGTCCTTTTTGCATCCTTGTAAATTTTAGGGCTGTTTTTGTCAGCTCTATGAAGAATATCATTAGTATTTTGTTAAAGATTGCTTTGAATGTGTAGATTTCTTTCAGCATATAGCAATTTTCACAGTATTAATTCTATCAATACATGAGTATGGAAAGTTTTTCCTTTTCCTGGTGCCTTATTCATTTTCTTTCTTCAGTGTCTCAAAGTCTCTATTGTAAAGATCTTCACCTCCAGGTTTGGATTTACCTCTAGGTATTTAGGGGTTCTTTTTCTGAAACCATTATGAATAGGATCATTTATCAAATTTTGGGTGATTTATAATTTTTGTGCTGATTTTATATCTTGTTACTTCACTGAAAGTATTTAATAAGTTGGAGTTTTCTGAAAGAGTTTTTAGGGCCTCAGCTATAGGATTATGGTGCTTGCCTGTAGTGATGAGGCAAGCAGGCCTGCTTTTCATCCTGCCTGGCTGCTGCACAGCTAGCTTATACCCCGAAATAACAACACACAAATTGTATTCATTTAA